>WBZZ01005558.1:0-45847 GCA_019918135.1 Paulinella micropora
AGATGCCACTGCATAGGGGGGCCACCCCCTCCCCCCCCCCCTCCTTCCCTCCCTACCTTTTTTTCTTCCGTGGCAGGTGCCACTTGTCAGAACCAACACCTTAGCAGTTACTCCCTGCTATAAACTTACGTGTCGCTGTTCTGACAGGTGCCACCACCAACGGAAAGAGGGGAGTGTTATCTAAGCTAGATGCCACTGCGTAGGGGGGCCACTCCCCCTCCCCTCCCCCCCACTCTATTTTTTCTTCCGTGGCCGGTGCCACTCTATCAGAACCCCACACCCCTGCCGTTACTCCCTGCTATAAACTTACGTGTCGCGGTTCTGACAGAGTGTCACCAGAGCCGCTCTGTCAGAACCCCACACCTTAGCCGTTACTCCTTACTATAAACTTACGTGTCGAGGTTCTGGCAGGTGGCACCATCAACGGAAAAAAGAGAGGGAGAGGGAAGGGGGGGGGGAGAGGGTTGCACCCCTGTGCTGTGGCATCTAGCCTAGATGCCACCCCTTCCCTTGGTGGTGCCACCCTGTCAGGACCACACACCTTGGCCGTTACTCCCTGCTATAAACTTACGTGTCGCGGTTCTGACAGGTGCCACCAGAGCCGATCTGTCAGAACCCCACACATTGGCAGTTACTCCCTGCTATAAACTTACGTGTCGAGGTTCTGACAGGTGCCGCCAGAGCCGCTCTGTCAGAACCCCACACTTTGGCAGTTACTCCCTGTTATAAACTTGCGTGTAGAGGTTCTGACAGGTGTAACTACGGACTCGATGACATGTGTAGCAATTGGCCTGATCCAGCCATGATTACAAGGGAGGAGGGAAGGGTTACAAGTGTAGGAGTAGCCAGTGTAGGGGGGGGGGGGGTAGCCAGCGTCGGGGTAGCCAGGGTAGGGGGGGGGGGTAGCAAGCGAGGGGGTAACCAATGTAGGAGGGGGGGGGTAGTCAGCGTTGGGGTAGCCAGGGTAGGGGGGGGGGGGTAGCCAGGGTGGGGGATGGTAGCCAGCGTCGGGGTAGCAAATGTAGGGATGGTAGCCAACGTGTAACTGGTGTAGCCACTTCCCCAGATCCCTGTGGTGAGTGGTGTGTGTGAGAGTACACACACTCCACGACCTAAGCTAGCTGACACGTCTGTCGGACTGTGCCAGCTTGCTTAAATTTTTTTTACTAGGAAACAATTATTTTTATATACTATTTTTAGAAAAATCACACTTATGGACGTGTCCGGTGCCACCGCCCACCACAAAAACCACAGGTGGCACCGGTGATCACAAAAATACAGAAACCAGGCTGGTGGCACCACAGGTGGGTATTACCCTAGTTGTGGATGCGGATCATGAATGCCATTTTCCACTGTGAGGATCGGGACAAAAAGACAATAAATTATCCCACTAGAACAAAAATGTCATTTTGTTTTATCAGGCATATCGATAATATTTTTAAAAATATTTACATACATACATACTTACATACATACAGAGAGAGAGAGATCTAGAGAGAAGACTACTGAGAAGAGAGAGAAATATAGAGAGAAAGAGAGAAAGAGAGAGAAAGAGAGAGAAAGAGAGAGAAAGAGAGAGAAAGAGAGAGAAAGAGAGAGAAAGAGAGAGAAAGAGAGAGAAAGAGAGAGAAAGAGAGAGAGAGAGACAGACAGACAGAGTGGTCTATGTGAATCTCTGCATATTAAACATACATAAAGACAAGTCAGACAGACAGACAGATCTAGTCAGACAGACAGATAGATAGACACACACACATGAACACACACAAACACTCACACACACAGCCAGCCAGCTAGACAGACAGACAAGACAAGACAGACAATTGCAAGACAGACAAGACAGACAAAGCAGACCAGACAGACAAGACAGACAAGACAGACAAGACAGACAAGACAGACAAGACAGACAATACAGACAGGCAGGCAGGCAGGCAGACCTACGAAGGAGGCTCCGAAATTACAAAAAGTCCAGTGCAGACAAATTTTTTCCGTGTCAGTCACTGCGAACTTCACGGGCAGTGGCTTGTTATTTTTGGACCCGCTTTTCGAGCAAAATAGGCTGAACAACGTCAAACTTTGCGCCATCTTTCGACATCCAGCAGAGCATGTTTGTTGGAGTGTTTTTTCCCCTCTTTTTGGATTCTTGGATGCTTTTTATTTAGAGAGATAATTGTACAATTATAACTCATGGAGTAACTGCTAACAGCCATTGCCTAAAGCAAATCTCTGGCCGAGGCAGTGACCAGTGTCTGGGGTTGCAGTTATTAATATATTTAAATTTTCTTCTTCCTCTTTTATGTAGAATAACGAATTATTCAAGGGAGACCACTGAAACTTAATACTGCGAAAAGTATTAAATTAACCCAGCTGGCGACCTTCAAAGGCGTAATATATCTGTGAGGGGAAAAGTGATTAATACTGTAATGTGACGTGTCTTGAAAGGAAATTAAAAAGTAGAGCAGAAGAGTAGAGTAGAGAGTAGAGAGTAGAGTAGAGCAGAGCAGAGTAGAGTAGAGTAGAGCAGAGTATAGTAGAGCAGAGTAGAGTAGAGTAGACTGGAGTAGAGGTAGAGTAGAGAGTAGAGGTAGAGTAGAGTAGAGTAGAGTAGAGTAGAATAGAGTAGAATAGAATAGAATAGAGTAGAGTAGAGGTTAAAATTAGTGAGTTAGTTTTATGTGAGTGTTCGTTAATAGGTATGCTTTAAGTTGCTTTTTTGAAAGAATAAATCAGCTTTTTGTTTTGAGGAAGGCTACTCCATAGCCTGACAGTCTTTTTGTGAGTTTGTGTCCTCGTGACTGCTATAGAGTCCGTGTTGTCTACTGCTCTTAGTCGGATATCGATGCCTGTGTCCTACGCCTTGGTAGTGATTGTCGTGCTGCGGCTCGTTTCGTTGGTATCTCGGGTAGCGGTACTTGTGGGCTAGCAAGCATACTCGATAGACGTATAGGTTTCGCAGTGATAGTATGCCTTGTTGTCGGATTGGCGCCGTGTGGGCGCGCGGCGGCTCGGCTTTATATATGTATATATATATATATATATATATTTACAGTAAGCAAGGTTCAATGAGGAAAGAAAAAGGAAACAAAGAAGAATAAAAGATAAAGAAGATCTTCAAGAAGAGCTTAAATCAAAAGAGATCTGGTTCCAAAGAACAACAGTACAAGCTCAAAAGGAAAAACTGGAACAAAGGTTCAACAGAAGGCTCCAGGAAAGAATGAAAAGGACGATACAAGAGGGGAAAAGAGAAAACAGAGAGAGAGACAAAGAGGACAACAAGAAACTAAGAACGAAGAAAAAACAAGCAGTGTGTTTGCCTCTTTGTGTTTGTCGTTTCGTCTGTTGTTGTCGTTTATCCTGTCTTTGTGTCTTTTGTTTTTGTGTATTTTTCTTTTTGTTTTTTCTTTGTTTCTGTTTTTTATTTGTTTTTATTTGTTTTGTTTTTATCGATCAAACAAACAAACAAATACAAGGCCAGACAGGGGAAGGGAGACGATACGATACTATAAGGCAAGAGCAGAATGCAGAGGTCAGACATAATTAACATTGGGCGCAAGTGAGATCGATTGACAGTCAGTGAGACAGCCCCCAAGGAAACTGCACCACCTAACGCAATTTACTCACTCGCTTTTTTTTTTTTTTTTTTTTTCAACTTTTTTTTTTCTTGCTTCTTTTTTTATCCCTTAAAAATGGCCAGACGAAGAACAAATTATGTGGATTTCCGTTGAGTTATTTGTTGGAGTCCCTGAGAAATCATAAACGAAGAAAGGCGATCAAAGGTTCGAAAGCAGTTGTTGCCTTGTGTGTGTGTCTGTGTGTGTGTGTGTGTCTGTGTGTCTGTGTGTGTGTGTGTCTGTGTGTGTTTTGTTTTGTTTTGTTTTGTTTTGTTTCGTTGGAAGATGCTCATGCGTCATATCAGTCTTATTCCGATCACCCCTCAATCACGATAAGCGATTCATCACCCTTGTTATTACGATGATGTGGTGCAAGATCAAACAGTTTTCCTAGGTTTTGTTTATTTTGCCTTTTTTTTTTTTTTTTTTTTCTCCCCACAACAAAAAACATTTTAATAATAAAAACTTTTACAAACAGTGATAATAATTCATAAGCATTAATAGTGCTCGTAATCTAAAAACTAATTACTCAAATCGTCGCGATTCCCTGTATGGTAAAGCAGAGGCGAGCCTGATAGCTAGTCTCTGTGGGAGTCTGCGCGGATGTAGGCAGTTGAACTTTTTGCGTTTATGCATCCAGTGGATGTAATTCCAGCGATGGACTGCAAAGTGAAGGATAGCCTTGATCGGTAGAGCGTACGCTTGTGGAGTGTAGATCGATGGCATATGAATCCTGCCTGCTCGCCGATGTTTCTCATGAAGACTTGCATCCTTCCGCGTGTTTTTTGATTTTTTCGGCTTCACGCTTCTCGATGGCAGCATAGACGTCGCAAATTGTATCTTCGACATAGGATGATGCGATAGGATTGGTGACGGCTCGATCAGTGTCAAGCTGTAGCGGAAGGTAGAGGGAATACAGCGAGGTCGACCCATCGTTTCTCATCGTTGTAGTAACGAGGCTCGAGCGTTGCGCTCATCCCACCTACCTTGGACACATCCTCATACATTAGCTTTACAAGCACATCGTGCTTGAGCTTAGCAGCTGATCCGCGCTTATGTGTGCATGTGTTGCAGTGTGTATTTCAAGACCAGTGGGAAAGGTAGCTTTGCATTCATAACAAGCATAAGGTCCTGGGTCGGGTGGCCGCTCTTTTGATTGGTCGACGAGGCCAGCACGTCTTTGCACCATGAGATCCCATGCCTGATCTTTGAGTAAGAGATATGAGTGGATGGGTGGGTATGTAAGGGCAAGATTAGCGCCTTCAGCGAGTAGAGCATTCTGACGGGCTCGTTCAACGTCAGGGACGACACGTACTCGCCAGGTCTCAACGCTGAAGGTTGTGCTGAGCAAGGAAGCATCGCAAAAACGCAAGGCAGATATATCGAGCAGATAAAAATGGAGAGGAGTGAAGAGCATAGTGTTGAATAAATGAGAGGAAAGAGAGGGAGAGAGGTAGAGTCGTCGCAAAGAGGAAGGAGAGTGGTAATAGGGATAGAGAGGTGGGTGCTGCTCGGGTGCTTTGTTACTGGGTTTTCATTCGCCTGAGCGCACAGCCGATCCAGAGTAGGAAGGACTTCTAAAAAGAGAGGGAGAGGGTTAGGATCGTATTTCTTATCATTCAAAGTATCAGCAACATAGCTAGGATTCACTATCTCGAGCGCAGCCCAAATCCTGGGTGCAGCGTCTGAGAGCCTTAACATCAGATAATCCGCACCCACATGAGTGCACAGGCAGGCAGGCTGGAGCACGAACTGACTCTTGCACTTCATCGGGTAGCGAGTGAAAGGCACCTGCATCTACGCCAAAGACATGCAAGAATTTGTCGTGCGTATGTTGGTCGATCTGGTTGATGATGTTGGAGAAGAGAGATGTGGTGACGGTGCGCATTATATGAATGAGGTAGCTGGGCAATCTTTTGGACAAAGTGTGGTATACGATTTGATGTGGCACTCTCATCCTTGAGAGCGCCAAAGGCAGGTGTAACTTTAGATAATACGTCCTTAGATATCTCATTCATCATCTCTTGCTTCCATTCGTCATCCTTGAACTTGCCAATTACTCCCTTGAGTGTCTTCGTCCACCCATGCGTGATTGGTTTCCCATGTTCCGCTGCAAAGTCGCTGAGGGTCTGTGGCGGTGGATGCCATGACGGCCAGAGGATGCATTCCATGTTGAAATTGAGATCATAAGGCTTGTTGGCGATGAAGTTCTTGGTTGCACTCTGCTCGGGTATCCTCAAGTGCTTTCTCCGTAAGGCTAATCATGGAGTTGCATGCCAGGGCCACTGACAAGGAGCAGCCTTGATTACATCCATCGTTGTGACCCATGCCGATATGTGGCTTGCCAGATCGATCTTTGCAGACAATCCATGATTCCGCATCATTTCCATACTGTAAGTCGTCGCAGACGTAGATACTTAAGCTTCTCTCGACTGTAAGCAGCCTGAAGCATATCTTTTCTTTCTCTGCTGTTGAATAAGTTCTCTGCGTCCAAAATAATACAGGCAGGGGAAGGGGCGGCTAGGCAGGAGAGGATGGATTGGATAGTGAGAATAGCAGCTCGAGATCCTCCATTCAATCCTACTGCGTATTGCGTACGGTGCAACAGCGTTTCCTTACCTGGCGCCCGATCATGCTTAATAGTAATAGCACGGTCAACGATAGAAAGGAGGCTACATCCTCACGAGAGTGGCCGCAGCTTTTCTTTCTTTCCGTTGTACCATTTGCCCATGCCGTCTCGAGCACGTAGATGAGGTCTCGTCATGGCCGAAGCGTTGTTGTGGGCGAGGTGGGAGAGGAGGCTGATGATGCAATCCTTGCTGTTAGGGTCGTCGAGGTAGAGGAGGAGCTTGGGTGTCCACCCATAAACGTCTCTAAGATTATCACGCTGGAGCTGGGATATGGCCGCCCGTACATTTTCCTCCTCAATTTTTACCAATACCACACTAGGCGGGCTTGGTAAAGCGCTGCTGTTTGAGCCGGGTGCTCGCTTCAGCAGCTGATGAGCCAGTTTTTCTTGTACTTTGGATTCTGTTATATCCGCAGGCATATCGAGGTTGGTAATCTTGTCAGACTTATGGGTTTTGTTGCCCTTGGTGATTCTTTTGATGTTCCTGATCAGCCGTGCCTTGGTATCAAGGTTTGGCTGCCGGTCATCATCCGCAGGAGATTGCATGCTGGCTGAATTGATTGATGATGGCATGCTGAGGCGCTGTAGCTGAGCATTCAAGCTTCTTTCTTGGTCGGCGTCTCGACAACTGAAGAGCTAGTGATGGGAAGGCTAGGAAGGCGAGGATAGCATTGTGTAGGGTTGCGTCATCAGCAGCGCCTAGGTCCCACCTGCTCAAAGCACTAGAGAGTGGTTTGCTGATGTTGTGTGAAGAAATCTGAAAAATGCGTTGCATGTCAACAGGTAATGATTCCGATGTGGGGTGTGTTGCAATACATGGGAACATCTCGAGGATATGAGGCAGATAGTGGAGGTGCATGCGCTGCTGGAGGTACGTTTTTTTTGTTCATGTATAGCAGGTGAGACAGGTGGTTGGGATTGCAGAGGGGAGAGAGAGAGAGAGAGAGAGAGAGGAGAGAGAGTTGGGTTGAGGTTGTATCGGCTTCGGGTTCATGCGCATCTTCTTGAGTCGTTGCCTGAGACAGAGATGAAGAGAGAGAGGAAAAGATGGACTAGCATAGTTGGAGGGTGAGGGAGGTAAAGATTGAGTGGATGCCCATGCATTTGGGTCGTCATATATGGGATTATTTTGAACCCAAGGTGCAGGGCGAGGAGAGAAAACAAGAAAAGGAGAGAGAGGAGGAGGAGAAGAGTCAGACAGTTGCATAGAGGAGCGTGGAGAGCCAGATGAGTAAACGGCAGAAGGTAGAGGGTCGAGAGAGGGAGATGGCATGGAGAGTGTGAGAGAGGGTGAAGGTGATATGTCAGTAGGTAGGATGTTAGATGGATGATAGGAGAGTGAGTGGTTAGTTTGTGATGCAGAGAGGGAGAGAAAGAGGGAGTTGCTGGGTGTGGTGATGTGTGTGTTGCGAGTGGAGTGTGTGTTATGAGAGTGTGAGGAGTGTGAGGGGGTGTGTGCATGTGAGGAGAGAGAGAGGGAGGTGTTATCGTTGGCTGTGTTGGCTGCAGTAAGAGCAGCAGCAAGCTTGGCTTGTGAGGAGTGTGAGGGGGTGTGTGCATGTGAGGAGAGAGAGAGGGAGGTGTTATCGTTGGCTGCGTTAGCTGCAGTTAACGCAGCAGTAAGAGCAGCAGCAAGCTTGGCTTCCTTAGCTGCTCTAGTTGATCCTTTAGGACGTCCTCGTTTTTTAACTTTGGCAGGTGTAGCTGAGGCTTTTCGCTTTCTTGATGCAGGGGCAGCCTTCGATTTCTTAGGTGGGGGAGTGGATGGGTTGGTCAGCTGCCGCAAAAGACAGACGGCAGGATGCAGGGCGTTTCCTTTTCTCACCTGTGTACTGGCAGCAGTGGCAACGTTAGTGGTGTTAGCAGGGTGATGATTGTGAGGGTGGTTTGAGTGTGAGGCGTGAGATGTGGATGTGGGAATGGGATGAAGCTGGGTGTGGGTGGAAATTGGTCCGTTTGTCGAAGATTCCGCGTTTGTCGAAGTCTGCTTTTTGCTTTCCGCATTGGTCTTGTTGTTCCCGTTGGCTGAGTCGGTCTCCAGTAGTCGTCCAGAAGTGCTCTGGGAGTTATCAAGTGGTTTTGATTTCTCACCTCGAGTCGCCATCTTGCTTTAAGTTTTTTTTTTTTTTTTTTTTTTTTTTTTTTTTTTTTTTTTTTTTTTTTTTTTTTTTTTTTTTTTTTTTTTTTTGTTTGTTTGTTTTGCTTTGTCCTCTCAATCACTTCAATCTCTCGTGCATTACATGGCCTGAATCATTAAAAAACGGTCATGGTATTCGTTGCTTTCATTAGTCGTATTGTTGTTGCAGTAGCTGGATCTTCGTTTGATGGAGAATTTCGAGCACACACTCCAAGCCCAAGACCATTCTAACCAGACTTTACCTTCCCAGTTTTCGCGGCCTCTGATAGCCCCATTCCCTCCTTTATTTCCTCCTCGTATTCCTAGCTTCGCTGCTCCTCGACCTGTCTTGCCACCAGATGCAAGTAATGAGTTAGGACCTCGCAAAAGGCGACGAGCCGATACAGCCACACAGCCTGTCCAATACCCCCACATGGCCAGGACTATGACCCATTTTTCACCAGAGCAGTTGTTACGCTGTGGAAATTTCGTAAGGTTTGTTCGTGAACAAAGTCAGCGAAACGAGCAGAAATCTACTGTGACAGAGGTTTCAGAACCAGCATCCAGGGCGCAAGCACCTCACCGCTCCGCTCCTCAGCAAAAGCAGAAGCACGTGGCGAGAGGAAAGACACAGAGTCGACATAAGAGGCCTCAGGTTCATGCTTTCCAACTACATCAAGTACAGGGATGCCAACCAGAACCACCACAAGCTGTGCTTCCACAACTTTCTCGTCACGATCAGCAACAAACTTCTTTCCCTAACCAATTACCACTCCAGCAACGGAGCAACTTTGTTCACTTCAGCAACCAGCAAACTGAGCAAAGCTGTGTCTCTGCGTCTCAAAGCATCCAGAGTCAGCTGCAACTACAGCAAGAGCAGCATCAACAATTTCAGCAGCAACAGACATTGCTTTCTTTGGGCCAGTGGGACTGCCAAAGATGTACATTCAAAAACGAACCTTTAGACAGCAAGTGCCTGATGTGCGAGACGCCACGACCACCTCTGTTACCCTCTCAGCAGCCGCAACCCAATGCCAGGATCCAACCTCAGCTGCCAGAAGACGTACAGCGGTGGCTGCAGAACGAAGAAAATTACGAGAAGGAGAAGAGAGAACGTGCTGCCGAGGCCATGGCGGTGCGAGCTGCGGGTGACTTGGCTGCTACAGAGGAAGTGGTTTGCATCACATCGGAACAACGGCACCGGCGACGATGGCAGGACGCTCGACGGCGAGGTGAGTTGATTTTTGTTCGCGAGGATGATCCAGACGAAGAGGGATGGACGGAACGGCGGGAGAGACAGGAAGAACTAGAAAGCCAGTCAGGATGTGCTTTGTCCATAGAAGTCAAACCAGAACCCGCTCATGAGCAATGATCAAAGTTTTGTATATCTGTAGAAATAGAGACCCTTTAAGCTGTCCGTACCCCAGGTAGAATGTGAACATTATTTCTTTTTAAGGTGGCAGCTGTTGCATACAAAGGCATTCCTCCTTTTCTCCTTCCTGTCCACTTTTTCCTATCACTCTGCCTTTCCTTCCCTTCTTGTCTTTCTCTTTCTTTCCCTTGCTCATGTTCTCATTTTTCTTTATTCATTCCTCGCTCTCATTCTAGTTTGCTTCATTTTGCAGTAACCTGAATTGGTACATCCAAATTTTCAACCTCTGACAATCGTCAATACATGGTGTACACACATTGTAACAAGCTCCCATAGGAAAGAAAGGGTGATTCAGACTTGTACAAAAGCTTACCATACGACAGGAGCTGATCCTGGAACACCGCACTATCTGTTCACTGGTGATGTTATGTTAACCTTGCAGTTAGATTCCGCAACGTCATGGACAAGGCAGTGTTTGCCCCACCTACTTGCAAAATTTAGAAGGTTCACCAAGTGTTTTTTTACGCAAACACTTGTAATTTAGAAAATATTTGCCACTCGTAGGGATGAGTGGGAATCGTAAGAGGAAAAATAGAAGAGCTTCTTTCTTTTCTTTCCCCTTCATTTCGGACTCTGTGAGTCATCTATTCCACTTCCCTTCTACGTAGGCATGTACATGAAAAATGAAGGGTCACGGATTTTAATAAAAATAGCATGGTCAGTAACCTTTTGGTTTTTTTTTAATTTTATTTTTTTTATTTTTTTTTACGCAAACACTTTTAATAATACAATACTTGCCACTTGTAGGAATAAGTGGGAAGCGTAAGAGTAGAATGAAAGAGGTATGAAGAGATACAAAAGTGAAAAAGTAAAGCGTAAAAAAAAAGAGAAAAGAAAAGAAAGAAGAAAACGAAAGAAAGGGGAAAAGCTTAAAAAAAAAAAGAAAGAGAAGCAGGAAGATGTGAGTTTGTATACAACTCTTCAAGTAGGCAGATACAACGAACTCTTATTAAGAACACTATGGCTGCTTCGAGTCCTGACTCTGTGAGAGCAGGTGAAATACCAGTAAATAGTAGAGAGGTCACTTCGTTTATTTACGTAATTTCGAACTCTTTGCAGGCTTGGATGCAACTTACGATCAAGTGTAGAACGTAGATTGTGAGGTCTCCAGTTCTCAAGCGGATAGTGTCATTTTGTTTCTTAGTTAACAGTCATAAACGGATAGTGTCGGGTTGGTAAACTTGAAACTTGAACCAAACTGATTTGGGAAGGCTAGGCGAGAATGACTGGGAACGGCGAAAAACATTGCGTTTCCGTCCCTTGTGCACAAATTTACAGTAAAGCGTGTTTCACGGGAAACTAGTATGATCGGGGGAAAAGATACTATATATTAATATCATCAGTGGAGGAAAAAGGCAATGCCACTTTTAATCTTCTCCTAAAAAGATCTTTGACTTAATCGTTTGAATGTTATGATAGTAGGATATTTAATAAACAGATAACTGTTACTAACGATATGAAGACTGAGGAATACCTAAAGTAGGGACTCCGTAATCTCCAGACCAAAGGATTAACCGACAGACCGGAACGATCAGTATTGACATTATATATCGGGTGAGCCGGCAAAATCCCTTCTCCCCCCCGAGCGCGCTCGCCAGTATGCGCGCGAGGAGTCGAACTTACGCACCCGCCGACTAACGTCGGGATAAAATGCAAATACGAACCGCCGGAGTGACGGTCGACGCCGTACCCGTAATAACAAATCGAACAAAATTGTAGGTTGGGCCAAACGCCAACACTTACATTATGTAAAATTTTGGTTAATTTCCCGTTACGCCCTTCGTCGCCTGTTGAATAGGTTTCCGCCACTTCACGCATGAAAATGCACCCCCCTCCGTTGAGACCACAATTTGCCTTTATCCTCCATTCCTTGTAACCGGCCCCTAGTCACTCAACGTCCCCCCGACCTAGTGTCGGTCTATACTTTCTTGGGCGAGTCTTCCCTTCCCGCTTCCGTGACTCCGTTGAATCCGCCAATCCTATGCTTCCCAAGCCGTGCCGTCGATCGATCGATATCCATATGTTGTCGTTGCTCCTCGTGCCCTGACGCATCCGCCGTCTGGGTTCCGCCGCCTCCAACGTGATGAAGCCGCCCCCGTCTCGGTCACGCCGAATCCGACTTGTCGAAGCCACCCCCGTCTCGGTCACGCCGAATCCCACTTGTCGAAGCCGCCCCCGTCTCGGTCACGCCGAATCCCACTTGTAACTCGAACTGATACTTCTGGCTTTTAATAGCCTCATAATGCCCCCTCGGTGCGCTGTAGTCCCGGTCGCCCAGCCCAGAGGTAACGTAGGCAAGGAAAGGCTCCCCCGGACCTTTGCTACCCCCATCAAGGCCCCTCTGGCTCTGAAACGCCATGCTTGAAACGAACCTGAGGACTAATAACACGAATGATATACATACCCCTCCTTATCAAATCATCACTCCATCCCTTCTCCCCCCCAAAAAGGTCCATGTCCCCTTCTGATCCCCTTCGCAGCCCCCCCTGAATGATATTTTCACTCTGGTGCCACCCCTCACCCGAGTGTCAGAGTTGCCGCTTTCCCGTTGTCCCCTTTCTCTTTCTTCTCGTCATCTTTCTTCTTCATCTTTCTCATTCCTGTCCCGCGCCCCCTCCCCTCTCACTATCCTATCCTCTGACTATACCATTCACCCGCCCCGACTATCCTATCCATCCTATGGACGATCCCTATTTATTATCCCCTGTCTTCCTCCCCCTCGCTATTCTACCCCTCTCTATCCAAGCTGGATTAGTCAATATGTATTATTCCCCCGCTCAACCCGTATGTCCCTTGTACCCGCTGCTATCAGAAGAATATATATAAAGTTCAATCTCATCGCTCATCACAGAGCGGAATAAAATAAAATCTTGTGCCAGTCCGCTTCCCGGTTTCCCCCATGAGCCTGTCAGGCATAAGCCATGTATGTTATTCATTTCCCGATATATCCGCTATGCCCGATATGTCAGTTTGATACTTCCCCCATCACACCGTAAAGTCACATGATATTACATATTCCTATACCCGTGAGCCTGAATGATAATAATCTTCCCGTATTTGTATATATAACCCGCGTCGTCACAATGTGTACCTTGTTGGTATAAAATGCATATCGCATGCCCGTCACCGTACCTGTCAAAGTAAAAGTATACCGCTCCCCCTCCCTCATCTTCATTCATCTTCGAACTCGTATGTCATTCATATTCTCATCACCCCCTTATAGAGTCCCGCAATTAATGTATACCGTTATCACCCGTTCATATACCCGCAAGTCATGGAGGCCAATATCACCCATCATATACCCGCAATTCGGTAGTACCGTCATCACCCCGTCATATGCCCGCAGTTCGAATTCCTCTCATCTCGTCATCTCTCATCTTCTTTTTCATTTTTCATCTTTCTCCATTCCTATTCTGTCCTCTCACTCGTCACCCATTCATCACCCCCTTCCTCGTTGTGCCCGTCCTCTTGCCCGTGTCATCCGACCTCCCGTCGTGGGCCGCTTCTTGCCTCTTGATCCAACCGCTGCCGGTGGAGCACCGATAATATCGAAAGGCAAGCCCTCCGCATCTATCTCGTCCAAATCTGTGCCGGTATCCGCCTCTCTTCTGTGAGGTCGAACGGCACATTCAGCACCAATCGCGGTCTCGTTTGAATGGTGTATGGGATATGATCCTCGTCATCCAACTTGATGGTGGCATCCCACGTTTCTCGCTTCTTCCCCGCCTTTTCCAGAAAAACCGGATCAAACCGCCGCATCCTTTCCTCCGCTACCTCGTTACTACTCCCCCAGAACTGCATCACTGGCGTTATTCCCTTCCCCGCCTTATGTCGTGACGTCCCCCCCTGACTTAAAACCCTCATGACATAAAAGTCGTCCAGTGTATCATCGCTTACCTCTTTTGCCGCCGGCATCATCAAGTAGAACTTGCCGTCGATCTCCGCCGCTTTTTCCACCCACAGGCCTCGCTTGTTTTTGATCCCCAAGTGCCCCTCCGGTGCCTCTGGCTTCGATGGCCCTCCTGTACCTTGCTTGTCTTGACCCCCTTGTGCTCCCACGCCTTTCCCCTCTGCTTCCCCCTCCCTACCTTGTATTCCTCCCTCTTCCCGTTTCTTGTCCTCCTCTCTCCGCTTTTCCTCATCCCGCTTTTGTTTCTGCGAAACCCTCTCATGTGAACCCGTCTCCAATTCCTCTATTGCGTCTTGCAATCTTTTCTTCTCCTCCGCATCCTGTTCGAACGTCACCTCCTCCCTCAGCCTCGCAATCTCCTCCGCCCTCTGCGTCCGTGTCAACAACGGTCGTGGGTTTCCAAATTGATCCGCCGTCCGCTCCAAGGCATCCTGCTCCGTTTCGTAATCCAACAAGTAAGGCGAGAACTTGACCAGTCGCCGAACGTGGACTATCTGTTCCTTTTTCGTCTGCTGGTGTCTGATCTTATAATTGTAAGCCGCGGTTTGTTTCATAATCTGATACGGACCCTGCCGTTTCTCATAGAGCTTTGTTGAGACCCCCACTGGAACGATTGGGCAGTATAGCAGCACTGTATCCCCCTCCCGGAATTCCACGTGTTTATATTTCTGTTGGCCCTTCTCATCCTCCGTCCGCATTGCCGCCTCCCGATGCTTAGTCACAATTTGTTCCGCTTCTGCTAGGGTCCGTAGTCTCACTGCCATCAGCTCCAACGGCTGATACAATGCCTTGTGTTGCATCACGTCCTGTGGTGTAGTTAAGACCTTGCCAAACACCATGTGATGTGGGCACAGTCTAGCCCTGCCCCCCAAAGACGAAGAACCCAGATTGTTTACCGCAAAGGTAAACGCTTGCAATGCTTCTGGCCCTTTGGTTTGCCCGTTCTGACAATAGATCTTCAAGGACTCCTTCAGCGTACGATGCATCCTCTCTATCTTCCCGTTGGCCATAGGGTTGTATGCCGTAACATAATCCCATCTAAACCCGTAATATGCACTGAGCTCGTTCGACACCCAATTGACAAAGGAGCTTCCTCTGTCCGATATGATCTTCCTAGGTACCCCGATTCGGCTGAATACGTTGTCGATCAGCGCTTTCGCCGTCGTCTCCTTGGTGTCGTCAGCCGTGGGGACCGCAATCACATAGTTAGAGGCCCGATCGTGAGGATATACTTGTATCGACCCTCCCCCGCTTCCGGCAAAGGTCCGACGTAATCGATGTCAATCGTATCAAATATATCCCGTGTTATGTCATACTGCCCCAGTAGCCCCTTGTTCGCGTCGTAGACCGTCTTCGCCCTCTGGTGGCCCACATCCCGAAATGAAACTCTTGATATCCTTATCCATCGTATCCCAATAGAACCGTCGAGTCATAGACCACCTCATCCTATCCAACCCCGGGTGACTCTGTAAAGGGTAGTTGTGTGCCCCTATCAGAATCGCTTACCGTATTTAGTAACTCTGCCGGCACCCATACCACCCACCGTTCCGGATCGTCCTTGTTCTTGGCCCCGCTCCCGAAATACCAGATCAGCCCGTCCGAGTAAGTATATTTCTCCTTCCGCCACTTTATATCCCCATCCGCCAAAATCCCCGTCGGGTTCTCCTGGTGTGCAATAAACCTCTTCCACTCCTCACTGTCTCTCGTGAGCTTGCAGAACATGTCCACCGACGCAAACTTGATCTCCGTCTTGTTTTCCAGCTCCAAGGATACCCGGCTTGGGTGTGTGTCCCGCAACATGAGTTCCGGCTTCGCCTCCGTTTGACCCGCTTCCGCCTCCGCCTTCGTCGAAATCACAATGTTCCCCACCATGGGCATGGTTCGCCACGGAAAGGGTTTCAAATCCCCTACCTCATCCTCCCTCAGCTCCCCCTGTACCGCCTCCTTCCACATTTCTTCCTCATATCCCTTTCGCGCATCTTCCAACCCGTGTTCTTCACAACAATCCACCGATCGTTTGTCAGCCGCTTCGTAAAACCGCACATCCTCCCTCTGCGCCTCCTTCCTATTCCTATGCATTTCCGCTACCTCCGTCACATAATCCATACCGTTGATGGGTGTCCAGTCGTCGAAATTTGCCCTCTGCTTCTCCTATTCCAAATCCATTTTTCCCAGGACCGTTAAAACCGCTGCGGCCGTCTTGAAATGAAACCGCGTCAGGTTCATGCCACTCTTCTTCTCCGCGTCGTACACTGGTTTCAGTGCGAAGACACCATAACTCTGCTGTTGCGCCTGTGTATCCTTGTCGTCCGCCGCCGCCTCCTCCTTCTTTTCCTTCGCGTCGTCGTCCTCCGGCGCACCCCCAGCCCTTGACTGGTAGTCCGCACGATAGTTCTCCTTTCCCGATATGAATTCAATCGTGAAGTCATATTCGGATAGCTCCAACTGCCATCTTGCCAACCTGCCCGTGTGATCCTGCGACATCAACCACTGTAGATTGTTGTGATCCGACCGCACCGTCGTCCCCTTTGCCCCCCACAGATAGTCACGCAGTTTCTTGAAACCCCATACTATGGCCAATGCCTCTCTCTGCCGCGTGCAGTATTGTTGCTCTGCCCGTGTCATTCGCCGGCTCAGAAACATCACCGGCCTCAAGGCCCCTCATCATCCCTCTGTTGCAGAACCCCTCCTATCGCATATGCCGACGCATCCGTGTCGAGTATGAAACCTTTGTTGACATTGGGAAGCTGTAAAACCGTACCCCCTTCGCTCCACGGGTCCATCAGGATATGCGTCCTTAGTATTTCAACCGCCTTGTGAACCGCTGGTGGCCACGTACTCCCCGCACCGCACTTGCCCTCTTTCATGAACAACCGTATTGGTTCCGCGATTTTTGCGAATCCCGGTATGAATTCGCTATAGTATTGCGCCAAGGACACAAAGGAGTGTAAATCGGATCTCGTCGCAGGAAGAGGCATAGCCGCAAGTGCCTCTCGCTTCTTCCTCGCAATCGAACACGTCCCGTTCTCGATGTCGTACCCCAGGTACTGTATCCGCTTCTGTAAGAAGTGGCACTTCTTAGCATTCAACCGGAATCCGAACGCCTTGACCCGTCTCATGATGTCCCGCAAATGTTGTATGTGTTCCTCGACCGAATTCGAGAAAATGACCACATCATCTAAATACGCGAAGGCGTATCCCGTCGTATCCCCATACTTCTCCGCAAATTTCGCGTCCCGGAAATTCGCACCCAACATCTTCGTCATCGCCTGCTGAAATATGCCCGGTGCCACCTTCAACCCCATCGGCAGAACCTTCCACACGTAGGTTGTCAATGCCGTTATGTAGCGTCTTTCCTCCGCTAACGGAATCTGCCAGAATCCGCTCTTCAAATCCAACGTCGAGTATATCTTCGCCTTCTGCAACACCTCTATTCCCCTCCTCACGTCTGGCACCGGCGTCTCTATCTTCTTGATGATTTCGTTTATCCTCCAATAGTTGATACACATCCGCAACGTGCCGTCTGGTTTCGGCGCCATACGTACCGGAGACGCATACTCCGATAGCCGCGCCTCGATCAATCCCTTTTCCAAAAGTTCCGCCGTCATCTCCCTCGAAGTCCGATCCTCATGATGGCTTAACCGCGAAGGCCGTCCTATCCCCGGTACCTCTTGCCCCATCTCTCGTTCGAAAACCGCCACGTGGCTTGTCAACGATCCTCCTCCAGAGGGCCGAAAACTTGGATGTTGTCTTCCATAACCCCCATAGCCGCAACCTTTTCTTCCGGGGTGCCTTCCCATGTCTCCGACTGTTCCTGTAGCGCCTGTCTCGCTTTATCAGTCTCCTCCTTGATCTGTTCCTCTGTCGCTTGCCCCTGTATATCATCCACCGCTACCTCTGTTCCATCCCCGTCTAAACCCTCCCTCGACCGATATAAGGTTGGTGTCTTCCGCTCTTGATCCGCGAATCTTGCCAGTTGGTCCATCATCATAGCATACTGAATGGCGTGTGTTCTGTGATATACCCGGATATGTGCGTAAATACCTCATCCCGAATGGAAGCCAGATCCCGATTCAGAAGTTCCTCTCGGTACCGCCTGGCTATCGTCCTCGAGCCGAGTCGGCAGGCCACTATCAACTTCTGTGTACGACTCGGGATCGGTATCGGGTCCGCAATTAGAAAATCTTCCACATCGTACCACCACATGTCCGTTCTTCTTCCCACCGAAAACATAATCGTGAAGTCCCCGTGCGAAAGCCGATTTTTCAATGTCTTCTTGATCTGGGACACCAAATCTGCTACCATGGGCTGGCTTCCCCACCGCTCCTGCAGGAAGTTCAGAATTTCCACCTTGGCCTGGCTAGGCTTGCCTACTGCATATTACATATTGTGCCATAGGCAACACCCGTGTATCCATTTCCTTATGTTGGTATCCCAAATCTCGCCCATTTGGGAAAACCGTCCGAGGCCTCCTCCCTCTGTTTCCGGAAATACTCCAAGCTCGTGTTGACCAGAGCGACGGTTCTTGCCCTCGTCCAGTCATCTTCTGACTCGCTCTCCTCTTCTTCCTCCTCGTGTTCTCCAACTGCAAAAACCTCCTGTTCCGCTGCTTTATTCTCCTCTCCCTTCTCAATCTCTATCCGTGCCGCCCTGAAATCGTTCGCCGCCCATGCTCCCGGTATGTCTCCTTGTCCCTCCTCTGAGTCGTATTCCACCACTCGATATACCGGAGCGTTTTCTCCCCGTCCATACCGTACCTCTTCTCTGTGACAGTCAATGTGAGTGTGCATACGCTTCAGCGCGTCAAAACTCCATAGGAGTCCCCCTGTATATGCCGGAACGACCCAGAACCTGTGCGTATATGTATTCCCCCCTTCCAGATCAAACGCCAGCAGTATCGTGCCCGTCATCGCCGTTGTACCCGACACCCCTTCACCCAACCCCGTGTCGCCCGAAACCGCTCCTGGAATCATGGTTGTTACCCGTGCTTGTCCAAAAAGTGTTTTCCGATGACGCTGATGGCCACCATGGCATCGTTGCCGATGACCACATTCCCTCCCAAACTCCTCAACTTGACGCGAGTATACGCCAATGGGAGATTTGATCTTTTAATTTGACTAACCGACGGCGTCACTCGCATCGCCTCATGCCTCTGACTCACCTTCCAGTGTGTCTCCAGCAATTGTCGTTCTCGCTCCCGTGTCCTCTCTCTCTCACTTTCTTCTCGCTTCTTTTCCTCCGCCACCCTCTCTCCCTCACTTCTCTCCCGCTCCCCCTCCAATCTCGCTCTCTCCTTGTTCTCACCCGCACTCTTCTCGCCCTCTTTGTACCCTTTTCCTTGTACCCCCGATCCGCTACATGCTCGCTCCTCTGCCTTCTGCTGTTTTGCATGTCGTTCTCCCTGTCTCTCGTCTATCTCCTCTTCTCGCCCCCTCTTTTGCCTATGTCAGATCCACGTATTCCCGTATCTTCAAACTCCTCCCCATCTCGTCCCTTTCCAGGCTCCCGTATCCCGATCCGTCGCCCCGTCGCCGTTGTCGCCTCGCCCTCCGTTCCCCTGTCATACGTCAAACCCCCATTCCCGTTTGTGATCCCCCCCCCCCCTCACTCTTTTCTGGCTCACCTGCAGTGGAAACCCCCATGATCTTTACGTCATCGTCGCTGTTAAACCTGCGCGGACGCGCTTCCTCCTGCCGCGGAGGTCGCTCCTGTTCATATATGCCATCAGTGCGGTCATGTTCCCGTTCCATCTCCTCTATTGTTTGTTCCGTACCCGCGATGAATCCCGCGCCCTCCGGCTGTCCCTGTCGCTCCTGCGTTCCCGCTTCAGCCCCTGCAATCAACCCCTGTCGATCCTGATGCACATATGGCAAATGAGAGTGTGGTGTTCCGCTTGTACCCGCTGTGTCTTTCCCAACACCCCGCTTCCCATATATCAAGGGTTGTACCTGTTTGTCCATCCCCGGTCCAGGCGCCGCCGCATAATTACCCCGACTTTCTCGAAATCCTCCTCCCCGATACTCATCGCGATATCCACCCCGCGGACCTCTCCCACTGTTGTTGTCGTTCCTCCGAGAACCCGTCTCGCATTTCCTCCCGTCGCTCCCCATCCGTGTTCTTGGGTCGCATGTTGGCTGCCCGGTGGTAGTAACCCTTATCCCTCCGTGTCCATCCCTTCGCTTTGATGTTGACCTCGTTGAACTCCTTTAGTGCCGGGAGTTCTTCCGGTGGGAGCATGTCCTCCAACCCTCCCAGTTGCAACATGCCATGTCGTACCGCCTCTTTCAGCTCCCAATAAGCCTCGTCCCTGTGTTGCTGCCTGCAAGTATCCAAGTTGTCGTGCCACATATTCATCCCGTGATTCACTTGCAATTCCCCTTTATTCCCAACCAGTGCATAGCTATTGCCGTGTAACACGAATCCTTATCCCAGCTCCTTGACCTGAGTGCACTCCTGGTGTACTTCGGGAAACCTTCGATCAATTCCGAGTCCGGTACCGTGGCTGCCTCTTTAATTCCGTGTTTGGTAGAGCTCTGTTATGGAATTCCGCGTCGAACTTCACCTTTTCCCCTCCGCGAGGCGCCCGATCTGCGTGGAACACTTGTGACGATCGCCGCTCCTGTCGCCGCTTCTGGTATCCTCCATCTCCATACCTCGAGCCCCGTGGTCTATACCCCCCCTCATGCCTTGGCGCCCGATCTTCCCCCCCTTGCATGAACTGTCGTGGTCGTCCACCCCCCCGAAAGTTTCCGCCGCCTCCATAGTTGTACCTTGCCTGTGGCCACTTTGCGATCACCGCTGGCGATGTGATCACACGATTAATCAACCCCGGGTCTTCCTCATGTAGTACCCAGCTGACCGGATTGTAGGTGGTGTTCAATCCCAGCCATCGGGCTTTGCCTTCCGCCGTTATATCCGCCAACGCCAACACCTGGGCCGCAATCTCCGGAACCACCGCTTTCGTCTTTTTATCCTTCCATATCCCCGCCAGAACCATCGGGTATATCTCTTTCTTTTCGTGCAACAAACTGAGCCCCGCGATACTGACAAAGATGTCCCGTAATGCCGTCCTCTTTGTAGAGCCTGTGCCGCGTCCTTCAGCGCCTCTGTCTCGTCCCCCTTGTCCAGGAGTTGGTTAAACTGGTACACATCGGCGAACACAAAATGAGCGACATCGACCACCACCTTCTTGTTATTCGTCCCTCGTTCCCCGAACTCCTTTTTGAACCGCTCCTCCCATACGTGCGTGTCAAGTAACCCCACCAAGTTGCCCAACAGGTACTAGCACACTTGGTCCGCCGCGTCCCCACACAGTGCTGCTTTAGCCTCACTCCGCAAAGCCACGATGGACTTACGTACCTTGTTCATGTACTCATACTCGTGTTGTTTGCTCGCAACAATTGGCCTATCCCCGTGTTCCTGCAGCAACTGCGTCTTACGGAGCTGTCCAATGATCTTTTCCCGTTGTTCTTTTCCGTCGATCTTTGACTTGCTTGTGCCACGTCGCATCCGCTTTTCCCCTTTTTCCCTTTCCCTTGACCTCGATCTGTATTCCGATTCTTCTGAATCTGAGCTCGCCGCTCGCTCCGACCGCCTCCCCTTCTTCTTCTTTTTCTTCCGCTTTTCCGGGGACGCTACTGTCGCTTCCGCTTCCGTCGCCGCCATCTAAATCCTGATCCACGTATACCATCCCCGCACACATCCATTCAGGATGGATAAACCAAACGGCGTTCTTCCTCGACTGCGTGAGCGTGTTCGTGGCCTGGGTGAACCGCCGCCGCGCCCTCACCCTGTCGCTGGCGGACCTGGCCCCGCGCCCCGAGGCGGAGCTGCCGCCCCCCCTCCCCCCCCCCCCCCCCCCCGGCGCTGGGGCGGCCCCCCGGCCACGGCGACGGCCACAGCCCCGGCGCCGGGCGCGCCCCGCCGCCCCGGGGCCGCCGGCCGGGCTGGGTACGCCGTTTGCGGCGCCTGGCCGCCCTGCTGGCGGCGGACCTGAGCGCCGAGCGCGACCTGCTCGCCCGGTGCAGCCAGCACGGGGCCCGGCTGCGGTCCCTGGCGCAAGAACACCAGCGGGCCTGGCTGGCCGCGCCGCACACGCGCGGGATCATGTCCAGCATCGTGTCGGGAGCCAAGGGCTCCCTCGAGGACGTGCAGCAGTTGAAGCTCCAGGCCGGCCTGCACTTGTACGCCGGCTGCCTGATCGAGCCAAGCGTTGGCGGCCGGCGCAGCGCCTACTCGCGCCCCGGCGCGCCCGACGACAGCGGCTTCGTGCGCGAGTCCTTCCTGCGCTGCGCAGCTTCGGCTGGCACATGGCCGCGTCGCGCGAGGTCGTGGGCCAGAACGTCCAGACCGTGGCCACCACGGGTTACTTCCAGCACACCCTCAACTTCATCCTGCAGGGCGCTTACCTGGCACCCCCGGGCCTGCTGGTGCGCGGACGGGACTGCGTCATTGACTTCCCCGGCCGGCTGCAGGACGGGCTCAACTGGCGCCCGGTCGAGTCACGGCTCGCCGACCTCTTGCAGCAGCAACACCAGCAGCGCCGGGCGCCCTGCGGCAGGCGCCCGCTGCTCCCGCTGTGCCTCGAGCGCCCCCGGGAGAGGGGCCGGCGGCCACCGGCGCGTGTGGCCAATGCCGGGACCTGTGGGCCGCGGTCCGGGCGGGGCTGGGCGTCCGGCCGGCCGAGGAGGAGCGCGTGCGGCGCTCCGTCGCCCTGTTCTCCCGCCTGCGCTGGCGGGCGGCGCTCGTCCGCCCGGACGCGGCCTGGGCCCCGCAGGCGCCCTTTGGCCTGCCGGAGCTGGTGTGCAGGGTGCGCCGGGGTTACCCGGCGCTGGCACGGGAGGCACCGCTCGAACCGGAGCGCGAGGCAGCCCGGGCCCACGAGCTCGTGGAGCGCGCCGTCCTGGCCTTGCTGCAATCGCCGGACGAGGAGGCCTGGTCCAGCACGCAGGCGTACGTCTCGTCGGAGCTCACCGCCCACCGTGCGGCCAGCGTCTACGCCCTGTCGCTCGGCCTGTTGGAGGCACTGCTCAAGCAGGTCCTGTACTGCTGCGGGCGCTCGCTGCTACACTTTGGCCACTCTGTGGGGGGCCTGGCCGCCTCCTCGTACGGCCACCTGGGCACCCAGCTCACGCTCAACACCCGACACAAGGCCAGCGTCATGCGGTCCACCGAGGGCCTCCCGCGCATCCTGGCGCTGCAGCCAGGCCAGGTCAGCCTGGAGCGGCTGCGCAAGCTGCTAGCCCGCCCGGAGTGGGTGCCCGAGACCGTCGAATTCAGCGACCCTTCCCTCGCGTACCAGCTGCTCGGCATCGAGGCGGCTGCGCTGTGCCTGCGCTACGAGCTGGGCCGGTCGTGGCGGGCATCGGGGGCCTCAACTTGCTGCACACCGAAACACTGTCGCGCGTGATGATGCACACGGGCACGCTGCTGCCCGTCAGCCGCAGCGGCTACGAGAAGCTGGAGAGGGACCCGTTCGAGAAGTCACTCTTTGAACGCAACGGCCGTACCTTCCTCGGAAAGAGCCTGGGACAGGCCTCCCACCCCGAGTCGTCCTACTGGAGTTTCTTCAGCGGCCGGCCACCCCCCCTAGGGGACGCTTTCTTCCGGCTCCGGCAGTGCGACTGACCCCGAGCGGACCCTGAGCGGCGTGAGGCACACACCGACACAGGCGCACACCAAGAGAGACGGGGAGGGGAGAAAGGCAGGGACAGAAAGTTGTACAGTCTGGCTACCAAGTGTGGCTAGTTCTCTCTCTCGCTAGTTGCCCCTGACAGCGGGGGAGAGAGCCAGGAAGGGGAGGCTTCGACTGCATCCAGAGGGAAGTATTTCTTTATTACACATGCTGTTTCTTGACCAGGCCGCTTGCGGCCGTGGGGGAAGGGGTGGGAGGAGGGGTGGCCCCAGGGACGGGGCGGCCGGCAGCACCAGACTACCAACTCGGCGTGGCGATGCCAGAGTAGCAGACGCAGGAGGGAAACTCAGGAGGCGCCCGCCGCGCCCTTCTTAGCCCCTTTCTTCTGGACGCCCCGCCTGCCCCCTTGCCTCCCGGCGCCCGGCGCGGGAGTGGCGGGCAGAGCGGCGGGGGCCGCGACGACGACGACGCGGGCCACCCTCCGGACCTCTTCCACCACGGCCGGGGGCAGGTACAGGGCAAACTCGCCGTGCACGCCCAGGCGGTGGGTCAGTAAGTCGTACCAGTCCGCGCGGTCGTACGCTTTCTCCAGCAACGCTACCGGCAGCCAGGTCCAGTTGCGGTCGTACCAGGGCCCCCAGTACTCGCGGCGGGTAGGGTCATAGGCTTCGGTGCGCTCGGGCGCGGTGCTGACCCACTGGACCAGCACGAACTTGTCGACCGGCGCGGCCAGGCGTTGCGCCGACCTGACTCGCAGCGCGTTCAAGTAGGCCTGCAGCTTGTCCTGTACGGCCAGGCCCTGCCTCGCGCACCAGTGCGCTGACAGGTGGCAGCGCTTCGCTCCATACCACGCCAACACCTCGGCCGCCGTCGTCCACCTGTCGGGCCAGTCCCCGTACGCGCGGTCCTTGATCCGGAAACGGAAGAAGTACGGCGTAGCGAGCTTGCTGGCGTGGGGCAGTTTAGCCACCTGGGCGTCTTGGTGCGGAGGGAGGCAGTCCGCCACGGCCTGCTCCCAGTGCATGTCGTGCCCCAGCAAAGCCCGCGCATGCTTAGCCTGGTACTCCGTGGCCGCCTGCCAGTTGGACGCCAGGTCCGCCGGGAGGGGGTCCACTACTCGCTGGAGGGCCCCCCCGCCCTCCTCCAGCAGCGTGCGGGCGAGGTGGATGCGGACCCCGTGTCGCTTGCCCTCCCCCTCGTGCCTGCGCCAAAAGCCCCCGAGGGTCCTAGCAGCATTCGCAGCTTCGAGGCCGTACACCTGCTGGGAGCCCACCACGTCGAAGCCCGGGTCATCCACCACTACCACGGCCGGCCACTGTAGTGGCTCGGCCCGCGCGGGCACGTGCTGGCCGGCCTCGGCCTGGCCCAGCTGGCCGGGGGGGCGACGGCGGGGGGCGGCGCCCCCCCCCACGGCGGGCGCGGGGGGCGCAACGACGGCGCCGGAGGCGACGGCGGGGGGCGGCGCGCTCGCGGCGGGGGGCGGAACGACGGCGCCGGAGGCGACGGCGGCCACGAAGGCGGGCGTGAGGACGGCGACGGCGGAGCAGACGAATTCGATCTGGGCACTCTGTATGAGAGGGCGGGGATGCGCTCCATCATCACGGGCCTGATCTCGGACCGCCCCCACACGTGGGAACAGCTGCGCGCCCAGTCCAGGTACGGGCTGCCGCGCAGGGCCGACCCCGAGGGCAAGCACCCCACGTCCCGCGTGCGGCTCGGCGTCTTTGCGCGCGGCCAGCTCACGCGGGCAGAGCTGCGCGCGGCCGTGGGCTGGGAGAGAATCAGAAGACTCATTCTTCCGGTGGAGAGGGCACTCCACACAGACGACGAGATCAAGTACATCCTCGTGCCCCAGCACTACCAGCAGCCACTGGCACAAGCAGTCCGGATCTTCATGGATAGTAGCCCTGAAGTGGCAGTGCAGGTCATAGAGCTACTAAACCAGGGGGAGGAGAAGAAAAGCGAAGAAGCGGCAGTGCTAGTAGGCCAGAGGTTGGGGGAGCTACGGGACATGAAAGAAATGGTACAGGCCTGGATGGAATGTGTACGCGTGGCGGACAGAGACGAGCTCGAAGAGCCTGAGGTAGCGAGCCTCTTACAGATCGTGGCGGCCTCGGTGGCGGTGGGCATCTACATGCGAAAGAGTAACTATCGAGTGCCTCCCTCGCACCGGGGCGTGTTGTTCGAGGCTTGGGGGATCCAGCAGGAAGCAGAGGATTGGGACGCCGGCAACGCCCTGGGCGACGACGTCAAGAGCAAGGATCCTACCTTCGTGGCGCTGTCGCAGCTCCTGTCGCCCAGGGACAACAAGGATGATCTGTCTACCCTCAGAAATCTGGGCCGGCTCTTCCCCAATGGAGGTCCTGCCCTGAGAGACGAGGACAAAAGGATCCAGTTTCTGCAAAAGATGGACAACTGGGCCCGGGCGCGAACCTGAACCCGCACGACCGGCTCCAGCGCGAGATGTACTACCGCTTCGCCATCAGCAGCGCGGTGCAGGGGTGGGAGGCGCTGCCTCCAGCTCTCCGGGAGGGCCGGACCCACAGCGAGACGGGGGATAGGTACATGCTCGAGCAACAGGAGAGTGGCAGAGTCCAGGGCCGCGAGCACAACCTGGTGCAGGAGGCGATCGTGTCCGCCCTGGCACAGCAGAGCGCCGAGGGCGGCAACAGCAAGTGCAAGACCGACAAACCGCAGCCCGCGCAGGTGTTTGCCTGGCTGCAGGCCACGCACGTGTCCCTGTTCTGCCTAGAGCAGCTGCTAGACATGGACCTGCCCGTGCCGCTAGGGTTTGTGCTGTTTCGGCCCAGGGTACTCTTCGTGGGAGGCTCGGCGCTGTTCATGCGCCAGGGCGGCAGCACGTGCAGCGTCGGTGCAAAGACAGCGAAGTGTCGCACGACCGGACTCCTTCCAGACGGCAGTGCAGGTTCGCTTCAAGACCGGCACGGTGGTCACGGACCATCGCGCGCTGCGCTTCGCGCCCAACATCGTGTCCGTCAGGTACGAGAGCGGGGGGGGGCGTGCGCATCGCGCGGCTGCAGGCGCAAGCCGGGCGCGTGGCTCCCGACGAGTGGGACCTCCTGGCCGTGCCGGTGCCCTACGACTACTCGCCTCCGCACTGGTTCTCATCCATGACTGGCACCTTTTCGTCGGGGCTGCTGGGCACCAACACCGCCGACGACCCCTGCGCAGACATCTTCCAGTACGCGTGCCAGCGAGTCGGCTACGACGTGAAGGAACTGGAGGAGGCACAAACTAACCTCTTTACGGAGCACGGGCTCATATATAGGCACACGAACAGAGCATCTGCAGCCGGGAAGCACAGTACACCTACAGCGTCGCGCAGCGCCGCCTGGTGGACGAAGTAGGGGGCCGCACGGCGCTGGGCACGCGGGCGGACCCGCACGCCTTCATGCAGCTCAAGGGCTACGCGGTGGAATTTGCCGGCCAGGGCATCCAGGGGGCCAACTTCCTGACGCCCCTGCTGGGCGCACAGCCGCGGGACTAGGCGCGGCCGGCCGGAACCACTCTTCCTTCTCCCTCCCGTTCTGCTTGGCCCGCGGCCGGCCGCTGGCGGCTGTCGCGCTCCCTCCCTCTCCCCGGGGACAGCGAGGCGTGTCGTTTTTCTGGCTGTTTATTAAAAATAGACGATATGTACTCTACTAAGCATTTTCCTGCCCTAGGCTCACCCCACCGCGAACAGTCTTGGAGCCTACGACACTGGTGCGGGCGGTGCCTGGGCTCGCTGCCAGGAGCCGACACTGCTGCGTCGTCAGTTATTCGGCCCCGTCGTCAGTTATTCGGCCCCGCGGCCGGGAGAGATAAAACCCCCTCTCCTTCTCCGCCCCTCTTCCTCCCCAAGACGAGCGCCCCGCTTCGAGGGAAAGCCCTTCCTCTCCCGAGCGGGCGATGGCTTTCGACGGAGGAAGGAGGCGGGGGCGGGCTGGGGGCCAGGCCAGGGCTAGCTACGCAGTCAGCCTGCTTAGAATAAAAGGTACGGCATGATAAAGTATGAACGGAAGTCTCTTGCTCAATACGAAAAGAGCTTTGAGGAGCAGGGCCAGCCAGAGAGGCTTTCCCTGGTGCTAGACCTATTTACACAAGCGGGGGATGCCCTAGGGGTGTGCCAGGGCGCACAAAGCCTGCTAAAACTAGGCGGGAGCAATCTGATCGAGGTCGACCTACACAGGTCGTTGCCGGTAGCTAAGCTTTATACTGCGCTGTCGTGCTGGGACGGGCTATTTCGGTTTAATTCCCCCGGCTTCATAGAAGGTGTATGCGACATTGCAGTCCAGGTGTCCAAAGTAGTCCTGTTTGGCAGCCAACGGTACCTGTTGAAAAAACAAGTGATTCGGCCAAATGTGGGGTATCAATTTTTCCGAAATTGTCCTACAGGTGATTTTGCACTTTTTGATTCAGACATTGAAAAGCTGAATAACGTATTAAAATGATTTGCCAGTTGTTTTAAAGCTTCCTAGTTTGACTTTGTGATATCAATATGAAGCCTCCTACATATGTGAGAAAGGATACTTAGTCATTTATTAAATCTTAATATTGGTTTTTCTCATCCGTTTCAATAATGAATTTGATTACTAAATCTGCTTAATTGCATTATTACAAGCTGAATATTAAATAATATTCGACAAATTATTAATAACTTTCGACTTGAATTTAGTATCCGGCTGGTGGAGCTCGCCGGGGGGGGGGGGGGTTGGAAGATTGAAATGAGCTACAGTCACTTACAGAGCAGCTGCACGGCGAGCTAGTTTCTTCAACTGCCTTGCATACTTTCTAGATGTTTTCGCAAACCAATCTTCTTCTTCTTCTTCTTCTTCTTCTTCTTCTTCTTCTTCTTCTTCTTCTTTTTCTTCTTCTTCTTCTTCTTCTTCTTCTTCTTCTTCTTCTTCTTCTTCTTCTTCTTCTTCCGATTGCACTCGACCCCTACCTTTGCCCCGACCCCGACCCCGAGCTCTGGCCCGACCCCGACTGTCTTCTTCTTCTTCTTCTTCTTCTTCTTCTTCTTCTTCTTCTTCTTCTTCTTCTTCTTCTTCTTTTTCTTCTTCTTCTTCTTTTTCTTCGTCCGATGGCACTCTAACCCTACCCCTGCCCCGACCCCGACCCCGACCCCGAGCACGACCCCGACCCCGAGCACGACCCCGAGCACTTGCCCGACCCTGACCTCTAGCAAGACTATCTCTACCACCCACTGCAGCCTTTCCTTTTTGTTCAATGCTGCAATCACATACTTGAAAGTGCCCCCATGCTGCACTCACAAGTTCTGCACGTTTGAACTGCTTTCTATCAGCATTTCGAAAGGCTATGCCATGTGCTCGAAGATAGCTTACCAACTCCTTCACTAACACTCTCATCGCTCCAAAAGCTTTTTCATCTGACGCGACAGCAAAAAAGGATGCAACCCTTTCCCATGCTGGCATTGACCTACCATCAGCTGCCTCAAACGCTAAATCCTGTTCTAATCGCTGCTGTGCTGAGAGCATTCTACCTCCAACCCAAGCAGGATGTGTTGGCGGTTGGCTATCACTGAGGAAGTAAGTTCTAGGGTAGTTTAGCCTTTCCTCCTCTGTCAGTTTGGAAAGACCGATCATCTTTGCCTTCCTGTCAGGTGTGACTGCAAAGGGGTCCGGTGGAAGATC
Organism: Paulinella micropora; assembly: GCA_019918135.1. NCBI lineage: Eukaryota > Cercozoa > Imbricatea > Euglyphida > Paulinellidae > Paulinella > Paulinella micropora. The sequence goes on from WBZZ01005558.1 coordinate 28,987, forward strand.
TGCTAGCACTCTAACATTCACTGACCACTTCTGATCGTTTTTGTCAGTGCAGGAAATATGACCTGGATAACCAGGCTCGCCTCCCTCGCCGTAGCTTCCTGCAAAGCGCAAGCCTGCAACTGCGCCTGGGCGGCCTATAAAACATTTTCAGTTATGTATGACAATATAACAATAAACATTTACAACCTAGCATATGTTCTATCTGGTCCTTCTCCTCAATACTTCTGCGCAAGCTTGCGAACATCCTTCAGAAGTTTTGGATCTGCAAACTTTACGGGAGGAAGTTTTTTGGGCAGCGTCCCTTCCGCTATTTAACAAAATAAAATAAAAGTTAGATTTTTCAACTAACAGGAGAGCAAAGTGAAAACCTGGAGCCCGGGTCATCATTTTAATCGGAGCTCCGTCTGGTCGGTCCCTTTCCCGTGCCAATGCTCTTGCCCGTCTCCGAAGGTCTTTACCTTGGCCGTGGGGAGGCCGTTGTTGCCATTGCCTGGTACTCCAGCGTTGATTTGCCATGCCAGGGGACGATTCCAGTACTTCAAGTACTTGTTCATGCATGGTGAAAAAAGATTCACCCAGTCATAACTGGTGATCAGGATACAGACGACAATACGTTCTTTGTCTTTGGTGAACGCGCGAAGCAGCTTGAACAAAGCCTGAGCGATGCTTGTGGTTAAAAAGGTAGTGCCTAACCCTCGTCCCATCGTGCGAAACTTCTGATCATCACCGGAAAACCCATGGTGTGGGAGATTTCGATGAGTCTGTCCTTGCAAAAACCATCCCGCTCAGATAATGAAGTTGATAAAGCCATACATACCCCAGCCAGTATTTTCGCCCCCTCCGTCAAACTCAATGAAGAGCTTCCATGCGGCCATAGTGTCAGTGCTCCACAGCCGACTCCGTAGCATGTGGTAAAGGATAGAGATTGTACTGTTCTGACCTTTTTCAATACCAGGGCCGTGAGTGTAGATGTAACTTTTCCTGGTTCTGTAACAACTGAACACCCCAAGGCCAAGACGAATAACGTACTTACCTTTAAAGTCAGTGGATTTGCGTCGACATGAAGGAACGAGCACAGGGGGTGTCCCGTCAAAAGAGCAACCAATCGATCGAAGGTCAAGAGGTGCTCCAGACTTCCGCTTAGTGGTTTGGAAACGATTTTCCCGATGGATTTTGTGATGAGTTTGGCTCCTCACCTTCCACTGTTGAAATTCAGCTTCATTTTCGAACCCCCGCTCTTGTTCCTTCATAAGCTGCTTGCATTGCGCTGCCAGCTCGGTGCAGATTTCATCCTTGGCGATGTCCTGGTCTATTATTCACAGGAAAAAATAATAATAATAATAATAATAATAATAATAATAATAATAATAATAATAATAATAATAATAATAGTGTATCTCCTGCCAATTGCTGAGCCAAAAGGCCATGTGCATCCAGTCCTCCACTCCATAAGGAAAGTCTCCACACCAATCGGTGGAATAAAGGAAGTGACGGCATAGAACATTACTCTAGGAGCTTTATACCGATCAGCCCATGGAAAGGACCGATGGCCTATGTAATCCCTAATAATAATAATAATAATAATAATAATATATATATATATGGATCTGTCATGGCTGAGCCCGAGGGCCATGCGCCTCCATCCCTCGACCCAACAGGGACTACAGTATGTTGGGGAGGGAAGAGTGACTCTAACCATCCTGCATAGAAGGCCCCAAAAGGAAGTCCCTACTACCCGCACAGTGTCGGGTACCTTGCAGGAAATCAACTACAAATGATTGATCTTCCCCGCGTGAGAGCTCCACGAGACTGGGTAGGTCCCGCATGGAGGTACTCACAGGGGTAGCAGACATTTCATGCGGTCTGCCAGCGCATGAGGACGTTTTGTGGTAAGTATCTGGGACGCCTCGAAACCCGTCACCACCCCTAGATCGCGGAATTTAAATACCCCTTTGATCCCACGTGGTGTATGTCTTATAAAAAACAACACAACGACATGGCCTCGGAACCAACACAACAACATAGCCTCGGAACCCACATCGACATAGCCTCGGAACCCACACAACAACAGAGCCTCGGAACCAACACAACTACATAGCCTCGGAACCAACACAACAACATAGCCTTGGAGCCAACACAACGACATAGCCTCGAAACCAGTGGGAAGAGGCCCAACCACCTCCTCTTCCCGTGGGGTGCCATACTGTGCACCCCTCCATAATAATAATAATAATAATAATAATAATAATAATAATAATAATAATAATAATAATAATAATAATAATAATAATAATAATAGTGCTTCTCTGTCAATGGCTGATGCATTTCTGCACATGCGCCTCCATCGTCTCACCCGTGAGGGGAGTACGAAGAATTGACGATAAGCTCTAATGACACCCCCGCAAGGGCAGTTCCAACACTTCCAGACGGGCCGGTATGTTCAATGAAAATACTGGTCCAGAAATAGACCGGTATGTTCAATGAAAATACTGGTGGCACCGACGGGAATCGAACTGGCGACAGGGCCCAGATGGTAGAACTTGACCACTGGGCTATCACGGTGTCCACAATAATAATAATAATAATAATAATAATAATGATAATGATGTACACAAAAGAACTTATGCTTAATGCAAAAGATGATTAGAGCAAGCTCTTTACTGCTACCTCGGATAGGCTCTATATTTTTTAAGTCTCTGCGCCAGACTTTATTCACTTTCGTGGGGCCGGGAGGCTCTTTGACATTCAGCCTTTGCTTGCAGTTGGCCGGCGCAGATGCTAGCACATCTTGACATCCTTTCGTCCAGTTTGCTACGATGTAGCTGTACACTTCGCTGGTTTCGGTAATGTCTTGAAGCTTCCAAGTTCCGTCTTCTTCAACATCGATCCCCATTTGTAACCACTTTCTGCATAGCAGAACGTGAATGACATCTTCAGTAAGTGGTTCCGGCGGTACAACCCTTACATCTATCTTAGTGCGGTTGCGCATAAGCTTTAAAGCTTTTGTCATAACTCTATCACCGACTCCATGAATGCGCTGCCACATAGTTCTGCATACTTTTCCCGTTTGGTAGACATACTGCATGTTACCGGCCGGATCTTTCATTGTCTCCAACTTTATCGCTAGGGAATTTTTGAACTCTTTCAAAGAAAGTGCACAAGATTGGGTGCGTTCCCTTATAACATCGCGTGGGTCGACCCAACGATAGCATTGCCATTCTCGACAACAGCTTGACCTCACCTCCTCCTCAAGCTCATTGTATGGCATGCCAAGCCACTTCTCCAGACATTGAGGTCGAACATGCTTGACAGGGCCTTGCTTGCGCTTCTTGAACGTGTATGACCTATTGGCTTTCTTAGGCCTGATGGCTACATGAGCAGTAAGTCCTAAGGTCTTATAGAGAGCTTGTGTGCTTGAGCGAATCTCATCGGTATTCGGCTGCTTACTACTACTACTAGCTTCTGTAATCAAAGCCCCAGGTGTCCAGAAGCCAGTCGATTCCGCTGACTCAGAGAAGGGCAGCACCATGCTAGACGAACATGCCGTAGATGTACACTACATTGCAAACGATGTACAAACAACATGGAGAAGTATTAAGGTTTGGTTGACAAATTATATGAAGCTAACCTTGATAGGAGAGCCAGTAGGTGATGGGTCTTTCGTAGATGATAACTGCATTTCAAACGGTTTACAAACAACGCATATAGATGCTTGTTAGACAAAGTGCAGGCAGCTGACCTTGACAGGAGAACGGGTGAATGAATCATCCTCTTCTGCACTGCTCGAAGCGGCGTCACCACTTTCTTCTTCCTCACCTCGATCCTTCATAGTAATAGCAATGAATCACCACATACAACACACTTTAATTTAGTATTAAGCAACAAGAAAACATTCGAATGCATACCTGAGGAGTGGCTGCACAAACACGAACACGCTTTATTGAGTCATTCTGAGCTTTAACTGAAGAGAGACCAGCCGCGAACTCATTCAAAAGCTTGCGTTTTGCATTTATGCTTGAGGAAGTTGAGGGAATTCGTGGAGGATCCGCTCTTACAGCCCTCGACCCGAAAGATGCTAGAAGCGCGTGTTTTTTTTCCAAAGACATTGGTTGTGACCTTGGTGGCAGTGGCTCAAGAAATTCAGGAACGATAAAAAAAATTTTATAGTTCCTATCATTCTCAACATAGAAAACAGGGATTTTCTTGTTTGCCTTTGCTGCCTCTCTCATCCAAGAAGGATGTGCCTTGCAAGCCTCGGCTTTTGGATTTGACTCCAACGTTGAGTAGTTGAGAAGAATTTTCTCACCTCGAGACACACCCATGGACATTGTCACGACTTGCTCACCCTTCGACACTTTGCAGTTTGGGCTCTCACTGCAGCCAGGAAAGTGACTACTGTTAATAAGATGCATTGCATTTCTGCTTTCTTGATGAATGGAGTCAATGGATTGCATTCCTATTTCAATGCCCTTATATGTTCGCATCCTAAAGTGCTGAGCAAATGGATTATCACTGATGTCCTCTGAAGGCATTTTAGCACCTCCTGGTTGCAGAAGCCCCAGCTTAAACCCTTTTGGCAAATCGTCATCAGCAAATAATCCACATCTACCTGCCTTGCCGGATCCTGAAAGCCAAGCAATAGACACTGGCGCTCTCCTCGCAGTCGCGAGGCTCATTTGACGTTGCTCCCACGCCACGTGGCAAGAAAAGACTCAAAACAAGCTCCAAACTACACAAAAGATATGATAGTTATTCACATCTTATATTGTTTTTCTTGCTTCTAAAAGGCAAACAACACCAATGAATCACCGTCATCAATTCGACAAAAACAACTGCAACAACAACGACAACAACGACAACAACGGCAACAACGACAACAACGACAACGCAGGTAGATTTGAAGGAAAAAAAAACAAAGAGAGAAAGAAAGAGAGAGAGAGAGAGAGAGAAAGAGAGAGACAGAAAGAAAGGGAGAGAGAGAAAGAAAGGGAGAGAGAAAAAGAAAGGGAGAGAGAGAGGGAGAGAGAGAGAGAGAGAAAGGGAGAAAAGAAAATATACATACGGATATGCATACATAAATACATACATACATACATATACATACGTACGTGCATACATGCATACATAATAATATTACATACATACATACATGAATGACCATTTATTGCAGAAAACAAGAGCATGAAGACAGCCAAAACAATGTTGACATAGAGAAAATGTAGAAAAAATTAAGTTAACAAATTTTCTTCGGTTGATTTTGTTTTATATACTTTGACACTGATGTTGTAATTAAGTTTCCCGCTCTTTCTAGTGTGTGGAAGGAGCGGGAAAGCTATTTAGACAAGTATACACGAAGAGAGCGAGCTGGAAATCATCGGCAAATTTTTGTCGGTACGGAAAATTTAGAAACGAAATATTCGACTTCTTACTATAAAAATACGTCTAAAATATATTTCGAAGCTCTAAATAAGCAGTCAGTGTCAGTATTTTTAAAGATCTTGCATTTATTGCAGAAAACAAGAACATAAAGACAGCCAAAACATGTTGACATAGAGGAAACGTAGAAAAAATTAAGTTGACAAATTTTCTTCGGTTGATTTTGTTTTATATACATTTACACTGATGGTGTAATTAAGTTTCCCGCTCCTTCTAGTGTGTGGAAGGAGCGGGAAAGCTATTTAGACAAGTATACATGAAGAGAGCGAGCTGGAAATCATCGGCAAATTTTTGTCGGTACGGAAAATTTAGAAACGAAAATTCCACCTCCTGGCTTCTAGTGAATACATTTCCTTACAATACTTAACACATGCACTCAACACACATGTAGACATATTATGCAGCAATAAAAAGCAAAGCAACATGATAAAAGAATGAAGTGGAAACAAAAAATCATTTTCCGACTGCAGATTTTTTTTTGTTTGGTATGCCTCTGGTACTTGAGGAAATAAAATATTTCTTTCTTTCCCGCTCCTTCCACAGACAGGAAAGAGCGGGAAAGAAGGTTTGAGGCTAGCAACGAGACTGGGAAATGCAAAAACAACAAAAGAAAATATGTAACAACAGCTCTTTTCCACCCATGATTTTTTCAGAGGCAAAAAGGTCGACTACTGCCTTTTTTCAGGGTCTGCAGTCGAACGTCTGCACTTGAAAAGTGCGGGTAGATTTGTATACAGCTGTATACATTAGATTGAAAGAAAAGAGCTCAGCGATGCCTGTAAAGGCCAGGACATTGCAAGCAATTGCCAGAAACCGTAAGGGGGCTCTAAAAATTTGGATAAACGGCCAGACGGAGCCTGAGGATTTCGAAGATGTGATGATTCCAGATGAAGTGCGGAGGAAATATGATGGCTTAGGTCTCGAGCAGCTGGAGAGGGTGGTAGTTGAGACCAAGAGGAATTGGACAGCACAGGGGTTCTTGGAAAATGCAAAGAGTTGGGATGATGGACTAAAAGGCGAGGTAGTACGTTTGAAAAGAGATCGCAAGAAGACAGACTTCTACACAAACGAAAATAATAGTAGCGGGAATAAAAAGAAGAAACAAAAGAAGGAAGAAGAAGAAGAAAAGACAGGAGAAGGGAAGGAGAATGAGAAGGAGAAGGAGCCAGGAAAGAAGAAGAAGCGAAAGGAGAAGGAGAAGGAGAAGGAGAAGGAGAAGGAGAAGAAGGAGAAGGAGCCAGAAAAGAAGACGGGAAAGAAGAAGGAGAAGGAGAAGCCAGTAAAGAAGAAGGGAAAGAAGAAGGAGAAGGACAAGGAGAAGGATGACAAGGACAAGGAGAAGGACAAGGAGAAGGACAAGGAGAAGAATAATGACAAGGACACGGAGAAGGACAAGGAGGAGGACAAGGAGGAGGACAAGGAGAAGGACAAGGAGAAGGACAAGGAGAAGGACAAGGAGAAGGACAAGGAGGAGGACAAGGAGGAGAAGAAGAAGAATAAGAATAAGAAGGGAAAGAAGGAGAAGGGGAAGCAGAAGGATGAGGAGGATGACGAGGAGGACGAGGAGGAGGAGGACGAGGAGGAGGAGAAGGTGACGAAGGACAAGGACAAGGAGAAGGAGGAGGAGAAGAAGACGACGACGACGAAGAAGAAGAAGAAGAAGGAGAAGAAGAAGAAGAAGGGAAAGAAGAAGGAGAAGGGGAAGGAAGAGGAGGATGACGAGGAGAACGAGGAGGAGAAGGACGAGGAGGAGGACGAGGAGGAGAACGAGGAGGTGACGAAGGACAAGGACAATGACAAGGAGGAGGAGGAGAAAGGAAAGCAGAAGGAGGAGGAGAAGGACAAGGACAAGGAGAAGGACAAGGACAAGGACAAGGGCAATGAGAGAGTAAACAAAACAGGAGTCCCAGAAGTCCCAAAAGGAAAATTTCGTATTTACGAATCCCGGGTTGGTTTGAATACATATTCGAGAACGAGGAGGACCAGAAAGCACACACGGACTCCAAAGGCCGCAAGTTCCAAGACGGGTTCGTTCTTCTTTCTTTTTTATGTTAAATTAATAAATTAATATGTAAGTGTAGAAATTTCTTTCTTTTGTTTTCATTTCTTTCTTTCTTTTTTTCTTTCTTTCTTTCTTCTTTCTTTCTTTCTTTTCTTTCTTTTCTTTCTTTCTTTCTTTTTCTTTTTTTTTTTTTCTTTCTTTCTTTTCTTGTCTGTTGTTTCTTTCTTTTCTTTCTTTTCTTTCTTTTTTTTTTTTTTTTTTCTTTTTCTTTTTTTTTTTTTTCTTTTTCTTTTCTTTTTTCTTTTTTCTTTTTTTCTTTTCTTTCTTTCTTTTTTCTTTCTTTCTTCTTTTCTTTCTTTCTTTTCTTTTTTTTCTTTTCTTTTTTTCCTTTCTTTTCCTTATTTTCTTTATTTCGTTTTCTTTATTTTCTATCTTCAAATTGTTTCTTTTCTTTCTTTTCTTTTCTTTCCTTTTCTTTCCTTTCTTTTTTTTTCTTTTTTTCTTCTCTTTTTCTTCTTTTTTTTCTTTTTTTCTTCTCTTTTTTCTTCTCTTTTTTTTTTCTTTTCTTCTTTCTTTTTTCTTTTTGTTTCTTTTCTTTCTTTTCTTTTTTTTCTTTTCTTTTCTTTTCTTTATTTAACTTTTCTTAAAATTTTGTTTCTTTTTCCTTTTTTTTTTTCTTTTTTTTTTTTTTTTTTTTTCTTTTTTTCCTTTCTTTCTTTCTTTTTTTCTTTTCTTTCTTTTTCTTTCTTTTCGTTATCTTCTTTCTTTTCTTTCTTTTATTAATATTTTATGTCGGACTGAGAGCCTTCCACAGTGCTCCCCCCCCCCACAAGCACTTGTTTGTTCGTGCTTATTGCTAAGGTTGTTCATGACATGGACAACAGACGATGCTAAGGTACATTAATTACATTAATATTGTTGTCCCGGTCACCACTGGGTCAGAAACATGGTGTTTGGGTAATTAAAGGTGCGCGAGGGGGTATACATCACCGACGTCAGGCTGACCACAAGAGCAGGCTTGATATTGGCCCCCCAAAGGCAGATTGAGACTCGCGAAAACGATGTGTGGCCTGCGCCTGGGTTTTGATTGATTTTTTTTTCTTAAAAAACAACAATAATTTGCTATAGGATGATCCTTGAGTTTCCAGTGGGCTGGAAGAAAAGAAAACCCGAAGCTAATGAAAATGGTACGAATGTTTTGTCATTTTCACCCATGATTGGTTGTTATTGCAGGTGTCGGAACGAAGAAGTGGATCGCAGTGTTGCGGGGAATGGATGCTGATTTGGACGGCAAGACCGACACTGAGTTTCTTCAACTCATGTGCCCAAAATTGTTGAATCTTGCTCATAGCTTGTGTCACCCCCCTCACAAGCGGAACTATATTGAAGACGTGTTGACCTTTTTCCTTCCATATGTTGGGGATCCTACAAATCCCCCCCCCCATTCTTCGAAGATACAGATGGAAGGCTTTGCTAGTTAAGGAGTTGGCAGGCAAGGCTAAGGTATGCAATTATTGCGCAAAGGGCTTTAGCTTTATTTATTGCTGCTTTTTTAGCTCTTCATTTTTATGGTGTGATAGAGGAACAGAGCAGCAGTAGAGCAAGGCTACAAACCTTTGCGCTCTTCTGATCGCCGAACCAAAAGGCCAAGGAAATTTGCACCAGATTCTTTGCGTCAACACTGTTCTATGTAACACAGTTCTCTTATGAATTTTATTGTTTGATACTAGGTAGCAGTGACACTGCGCCTGAACCAAAGGATGAGGAGGGTGAAACTAGTGAAGATGAGGTTATAGTCGAGGAGAATACAAAAAAGAAGAAAAATTTGAAGGCAAAGCAGAAGGTGAAGCAGAAGAAGGTGAAAAAGGGCAAGAAGGAGCAGCCCTCCACGCCTCCGGACGAGGAATCGGAAGCCGAGGAGAAACTTGAGCAAGCCAACCAGGTCTGTTCTCACTCTGCAGCTGTTATGTTGTTGTCTAATTAATGATACATATGTAGTGTAGTACTAGTGGTGTCTCCGAAGCCTCTTTGCAAGCGATTTTGAAGGAGGCAATGAAAGAACATAGTAGCAAAATGAATGAGAACATGGAGAAGCTTTTGAAACAGTATGAAAAGAAAGAAGCAGGGAAGGAAGGTAAAGGAAAGAACAATGGAGAAACAGAGAAGGATAAGGAGACGCAAGGCTCTGAGGAAGAAAAAGGCAAAGAAAAGAAGAAAAAGAAGAAAAAGAAGAAGAAAAAGAAGAAGAAAGACAGCTCCAGTGACTCAGACAGTGACGATAGCACTAGTACTAGTGATAGCTCTAGTAGTAGTGAGTCAGAGGAAGAAGAACAGACGAAGAAAGAGAAGAAGAAAAAGAAGAAGAAGAAGAAGAAGAAGAAGAAGAAGAAGAAGAAAGAGAAGAGAGCTGCACAGCAGGCTATGCAAAACACAGCCACTCGCGGTATCTATCCATTCCCACCCAACAGCTCACCCGGCTATACTTATTATGATTTTGCACTTGCGGCTATGGCACTCAAAAATCAGTAAGTTGAGCGTTGAAGATTCTCAAAAATACTAAAAATTATATTTATTTGAAAAATAAAAAGAATGTATTGTGTGATTAAAATGTATTCTCTTTTTTACTCCTCCCGGTGCCTCCCCCCCCCCCCCCCCCGGCCCCCCCCCCCCTCACAGCAGGTGTCTGGATCAGTCAATGTATTGACACAATTTAGCTTTAATATAACTGGCAAATCATTTTTAATACGTTATTAAGCTTATTCAAGATTATTTTTACTAAATAAAACACATTTTCAATGTCTGAATCAAAAAGTGCAAAATCACCTGTAGGACAATTTCGGAAAAATTGATACCCCACATTTGGCCGAATCACTTGTTATATCACGCCACACGACCCAGATTACCCGGAGTTGGATTTGTCGGTAAGTCCCGTGTTGCGTCTACCCAAATCTCCTTATTACCCAGACGAGCGAGGTCTTAAAGCTGCGGCATTGGAAAAGTCTCATAAAATTTCGCAAAGACTCGTTTTCGGGGAATTTGAAATTTTACGTAACACCAAAATTTCCACAAGTCCACAAGTCTCGCAAAATATTCCGCAACCACCATATGAGAAAAAGTTTAGCAAACATAATCCATTTTCTAGTCAGCGGACCGGCCAGAGCAAAGAAGGGAGCGAAGAAAGTGGAGTGGATGAGGGAGAGCGATGACTAGGGCCCACTTCTGCCAACAAGTTTGGTAACCAAGTAGGTCCCACCTCACAACAACTCCAAATCTCTAGTTCTAGACCAATCACAGCACTCCCACCAACACAAACAACAAACACACAACCCATCAACCCCCCCGTCATCACCTTCAAAGATATAAATGAAATAGCTAAAACGTTGATGAATGAGTGCGTGAGGGGAATGAATGGAGAAGTGATGCTTGTTGTGAGTGGCGAGCTTGAGAGAGATGACTTTTTGACTGAGATAGTAAGAGCAATAGAAGGAGTGTACTTGGATAGAGCAGTCAGACAGAGTCCCATTACTACACCTCCACAACTCATAGAAGAGAGAGAAGGTGAGGGAAGAAGAGAGGGAGAACTAGAGACAGAAATAGAGACAGAGACAGAAGGGGAGACAGAGCACGTATTGATACATGTGAAAAAGAGTGATGAAAAAGAGAGACATGACAGTACAGGATAGTGGAGCAAGCACAGACATATCATGCAGAGAAGACAGATTGATGGATGTCGATGAGATAGACCCGGTAGAGCTATTGACAGGCAATGGAGAGAGGGAGTTGAGTAAGTCAGGAAGAGCTAGGCTGACAGTAATAGATGGGAAAGGAAGGCCTAGAGCAGGAGAAAAGAAGATGTTACTTGACACTACCTTACCAGTTAGCATAGTCTCTACAGGACAGATGGACCACAAACACAACATATCAGTCATCCACCAAAACGGACAGCTAGTAATACTCAAACACCCCATCCACATTAAGAGAGTGATATACTAGTAAGGGGAGGTTAACTAAAAGTATGATATATAGATGGGATGACGAATATGATGAACCATTGAAAGTCAACGAAAGATATGATCCTTTTGCGACAAGGGGGTAGAAGGGGAGAGAGGCCCCACGAAATGACAACAAAAAGGAGATAAGTAAGCATGAAGTAAATAAGAGAGAGAAAGAATTACACGTAGATATAGTATTATACGAAGCTTACCCCAGAAAGTCAGACAAACCTAAAAAGATAGGAATCAAGCTTTTTCACTATGCCTGTGGGCATTATGGGTTAACAAAGATGCGCCTATTGGCAAAAATTTTGAATATTAAGTTAGTTGGTGACGAGAGTGATGTGAGATTCTGCGAATCTTGCATGATAGGAAAATCTAAACGTTTGCCACGTTTTGCAGTTAATACGATAGAAAGAGCCCAAAAGCCAGGTATAATCCTACACATTGACACATCAGGACCGTGGGCAACTAGATCAATAGGTGGTAAACGGTATAAATTTTCAGTCACCGACGACTACTCACTATTCATTCTTGACTTTTATTTAGCCCATAAGAATGAGTTTGTAGATTGTTTAAAACAAGCTGTAGCCTTTTATGAGAGACAGACAGGAAACAAAGTAAAAGAAATTCGTGCAGATCAAGAATTTGATATTCCGGAGGAAGTCATTAAATGGTGGAAAAATATTCGCTTTATTTGGAAAACTTCCGCGACAAACGATAAAGACGGGAATCCTATTGCGGAAAAAGTGAATGATATTACGGCGGGGCCTGCACGAGCAATGAGATATCACGCTAAATTACCGTCGCAATTCTGGGCAGAATTAGAACACGCAGCCACAAACATTCACAACATACTACCGGCAATTCACGGGGAACGCAAAGGAATCTCGCCCTATGAACAGCTGTTAGGTAGAAAACCAGCACTCTTTCACTTAAAACCATTAGGATGCATGGGTGTGTTACACGTACCTAAGACTAAAGTGCGGAAGGGAGAGTACAGAGGGAAAAAGGTGATGCTAGTTGGATATGATCTATTTCGGGAACTATACCGCGTATGGGTTGGTAAGAAGATAATTTCCGGAGTGAGAGATGTGAGATTTAATATTCACAAAATCGGTAAACAAGCTCATCCTCCTAAACTAGTGTCGTGGGATAATGATGACGCTGAGGGGGAGAATGAGAATGAGAGTGAGCAACCACACACATCTCCACAAGCGTCACCACCCCAGTCACCACCTCAATCACCTAAGTCACCGCACAACGTCAACAACGACCACCCAACAACACAGTTTGATGAAGCTGAGGGGAGATAGAAAATGTTGATGTCGATGTGAATGAGAATGAGCACGCATATGAAAATGAGCATGTGGAGAAGAATACACTGGATCACAAACATACACGTCTACACACAAGTCCAGAGCCACATTATCCACAACAACCACCCACAGAGCACAAGATCAAACCACAAGAACATGAAATGAACAAGATCCAACAGATCCACTAAAAATACATGAAAGAAGAGCATACGAAGAGAAATCACCACCATCTAAGGGATTAAATTTAATAACGTGGGAACAGAGTCAGAGAGTAACGGAGAGTAACATAATCCCCGGTAAAAGGCAGCGCAAGGCAGTAGAGAGATTTACCCCTAGCAATGAGCCCAAGAGAGAAAAGAGAGAGGCTCAAGAGCTGATAGGTAAGGTAGTAAGAGTGCCAGCGCGTGGGAGATGGATGGGCGAAGAAAAGTACGGTGTGGGATGGGAGAGCATAGTACGGGTAGGGGTAGTCAGCAGAGTGTGTGACCCCAGAGATAGATTAGTAGTAAGAGACAGACCTCAGCCCACCCACATAGTTAAGTTTGAAGACGAAGAAGAACGGATGTTGAATTCGGAAATCCACAAATATTCCGTGAAAGATCCCGAATACCCGTTGCAAAGTCCCGCTAATATGTTCTTATGCGATGACCGTATGGTGGCAGATGAGATTCGTGATTTTTATTTGTATGTAGACGTTAGAGTACCCAAAGATGTCATAGAGGCAGGTTTGACAGCTAAAGATGTTTTAGAAGGTATGAAAGCAGAACTAAAAGCTCTTCAATCCTTTAACACATACACATGGGTACCCTATAAGGAGGCAAGCAAGGCAGGAGTTAGTAAGATAGTTAGATTGACATGGGTTCACAAAGTAAAGTTAGATGAGAACGGGACATAAAGTCTCGTTTAGCTTTACGGGGAGATATGTTAGAACCCGGTGTTAGCAATAACCCAGATCAGCTCTTTGTTCCTTGCGCCGCGCACCATTCACTTTTATTTCTCGCCAAACTATCTGCCTGGCACAAACACAAACTATACGGCATAGATTTTAAAAATGCATACCTGAATGCTCGTATGAATGACCCTGGTTATGCATATGCGCCAGAGAGTGTAGACAGAGAAGGGCATGAGGGGATGATATGGCGTATAGATGGTGCCCTATATGGTGCACCTCAGGCAGGAAGAAGATGGTATGAGATATTAGCACCCAAGTTAGAGGAGCTAGGTTTTAGACTGCTAGATTCTGATTTATGTATGTTTGTAGAAAATGAAAAAGCTTTAAGAGAGCGATGGTAGGGATATTTCATGTAGATGACTTGTTGTTCACAGCACCAAACAAACAAGCATATGAGCGTTTTGCGTCCGCATTAGAAAAACATTTCCCGCTCAAAAGACTCGGTATAGCCAGTGAATTCAAAGGAATAGAGATAGAGCAATGGAACGGGAAAATCATTTTGCATCAGCAAAAATATCAGCAGCAGATACTAAAAAGAGGTAGTTAGGATTCTGCTAAACCCATCAGTACTCCAGCGCAAGAACATTTCACGGAACCGAGGTCGGAATCAGCCAGCTTGCGAAAATTTTCAATTCCTAGTTTAGTTGGTCGTTTGCTATTTCTCGCGAAGATGACAAGGCCCGATATAGAACAAGCACTAAATTCGGCAAGTGTCACGCAAACTATCGATAAGGGAATAACTTATGCGATGTTAGGCAGAATCTTTCGTTATTTAGTTAACTCTTATCGATGTTTAGCTTACCATGAGCCTAAGTCAGAGCAGGAAGGGCAAACCTATCCAAAACTTTCCATGTGGCCCGACGCGGCTCACAAAGTTTGTAAGAAAACAGGGAACTCCCGCACTGGATTCGTGATCCTATGGGGCAGCGATCCAGTTGCATGGTTATCAAAGCGACAGAGTCGCATCGCCCTAAGTTCCCATGCTGCTGAAATATTTGCAGCAACTGAGTGCATTAGAGAAGGACTTGCACTGAAACACATCACACAAGAACTAAACATAGCCCAAAAGAGCCCGATAGAATCTTAGCGGCAGAGAGGGGTATGTCAGGTAATAGAACTAAACACTTACCTTTAGAATTACACTTTATGCACCACCTACAGAGAGACGGTGAGATTAAGTTTGTAAAAGTAGGTACGAAGAAGCAGATAGGTGATGTAATGACAAAATATTTACCGAAAGAACAATTGGAGTATTTACTTAACAAATTTACGGTAAAGATCGATTAATTTCGGGATTTGCATGTCCACTCACTTATGTTTGCTTTGAGTGTTTTGTGCAGTTTGTTGCTTGTTGCAGCAGTTTTGTTTTGCGCATTTAAGTTGGGGATTGCCTCGCAGTTGCCGGCCTCGCATGGTAGTCCGAGTCGGCGATCCAGCCTCGGACTGCTCGACGCCCCTGCTTTTCTATCCTTCTTTCTGTCCTGAATAGGAAATCTAAACAATTTCAAATTTTGCTATCCTCTACGGGAAGCGCTTGCAAATTTTTGAACACATATATACTTCATACATGTTACTGCATGCGTGACTACATATATACATACATAGAGGATATGATGAAATTGGGAGTTGATGACCTTCGGGTTACCCATAACTGATCCTCACCACTATTTTTCCATATTACACACTGGCCACTAATATAGCCTATGACTTGCGACTAAGGGGGAGCGTTGTAATGTACTATTAATAACCGTTACTCCACCTAGTCAATTTACCGGTAATTTGGATAGTCTTAGTCATAGGCAGGTTCATAGGCCAGGACAGTTATTAATACCTTTATTACTGACAAGGACACTTTCTAGAGTATTCGCGAATCATAGTCTGGAATGCCTAGAATCAAATGAGTATTACCATTCTGTTAAGGTCATAACATTTTGTGTGACCCAAAGTTATGAAAAGTCTTTTCTTCGGTTATTCTTTACCCTTAGCGGGGTAGCTTCCCTAAACTCTGCGTTTGAGAGATAGATTACGTTGTGCCAGTCCAAAAGCCCAAAACAAACAGCTCGAGAAGTTCCGTCATGCTCTACCAGTGACACTGGAGCAAATCCCGGCTAACACATGAACCTAAGTTCCGCCACGCAGCAATGTGGCTGCCGTCATGTGCCATCATGCGCACAGTTCAACACAGGTTCTCCATAAGTCCCAAGAGTGGGAAGCAAAAGAGAACAATTCACTGACACCACACAGACACGCCAGGACACGTACAGGACAAGTGAGCAAACATAGCTCCATGAGCACAGCTCAACACAGGAAAAAATGTCCCGTAAAAACACGGTGAAATTTGTGTATGTTTTCAGCCATGATAGACTGAATGTTCTGCCTATGTCTATCTCAACCTGTGCTCTCATTTATATAACATCTCATCTTGCTATAGAGTGGGCTCTGGGCTACTCAATGCCGGTGCATCTGAGGCTAGCTGGCCTCTTGAATAAAATCTGAATGCCCCTTGGCTCAGGCTTTACATAAAACACTAACACACCACATACCTATAATGTTGTTCTGTTGGACCTCAAAGATCTCTTCGTTGGTCATAGCTGTTTCAATTTTAATCACCGTTACGTGGATAGTTGATTTGTCAATTGGACGGCCCGGGACAGTCAACAATGCCAATCTTAACTGTAAGGACTTAATACATCATTTACCAGTCATAATTATAACTAACATAAACTGTCATCTAAGGTAGTCAGTTTTTGTGACGTGGGCTTCTGTGTGACGTGGCAGATTCTCCCGCGGTTAGTTCAGTTCTCTTACTTATACGAGTTATTAAAGTGCGTTTCCTTACTGCGAGACAGTCTTGCTAGAGTAGCCCGGAGTGATCCTGAAAGGATCGGTAAAGGTTCCCGATCGAGCGAGTCTCTCAAAGGCCATGAGCCTTGGAACCGAGAAGACTAATGGGTTTAAAAGCAAGAGTACATCCCGCAGTTGGATGGTACCACTCGGAACTATTCCGACTTCCGTTACACGATAGAGAACTATGCCAAGGGCATCAGTGGCTGGCATGGGGAGTGCGTAGCGCTGGCGTTCCAAGACCCAGCTAAAGCTAAGGTTAAATATCCCTACGATCCTGCGAAAGCAATCGAAGTAGAGGAAAGGGAGTTGCCAG
>WBZZ01005559.1:0-23519 GCA_019918135.1 Paulinella micropora
ACCTACAAATCTCCATGTCAGTGCGTTAAGTGCAGCTGAGGAGGTAGGATTATCAACCCAAGGAGGGGGTTGATAATTCCAGTCCTCTCCCTCAGCCACACAGCGTAATTTCGCTATTTCCCGTAATTTTTTCTCGTTTGGATAATTCACTACTGCTGGTGGTCTGTCTTGTGCGTTCTGTTCTAAGTCGATGAACGGGAATTTCGCGCTTTGTTTGGCGTGATATCCGCAGTAGTCATCATAGAATAACCGGTCTGCCATCTTTTGGGGCGACCCAAAGAGATGAGCCCCTAAACAAATCTTACAAGGTTTTCCCCGAGAAGTTTTTCCGCAGCATCGCTTGTTACTGGAAATTTTCTCTGAACGGCTATCCTTGCTTTGTTGTTTTGGTTGTTGTTGTTGATTGTGGGTCTTGTTGTGTGGTTTTCCTCTCTCTTTCTTTCTTTGTTGGTTATTTTTGTGGACGGGGAGTGTTGTTCAGTGATGGTGTCGCTACACCTATCTCTCTACCTACCAATGTTTTGGTCACGCTCCTGTCTTGGTTTGATGTTTGTTGTTGTTTGTTCTTGTTCTCTTTCTGTGGGGGTGGAGGCATTAGAAGAGAAGGCACCGCAACAATAGGTGTAGGCAATGAGGGAAGTGAAATAGTTCGTGTCACATTGCCCCTCTCTACTCCTCGTATTGGTAAGCGTGATTTTGTTTCGTTGGTGGGTGTTGATGTCATGGGGGCAGGCAGCAGTATGACGTGAGGGGGAGCAGGTGCATCACCATCATCACCACTCTCATCATCTTGCTCATCATCTTGCTCACCACCACCACCATGCAACACAAACACAGTTCCTTCAAACAGATCAACGTCTTCTTCCTCACCTTGCTCTTCCTCACCTACGCCCTCTAGAACATCAACCTGATCTAAGGCTACGTCTTCTAGCACAGTAATCCTCTCTTCTAACGGACCATCTCTCCCGTTATCCTCTTCCTGTGTTAACACCATTGTTTTGGCACGAGGACATTGAGCACGATTGTGCTTTTTGCCCTTGCACCGCGTGCAAGGCAATTTTGGGCACGTCGCGCGCCAATGGTCCTTTGCCCCACACTTGTAGCACCCACCTTTCTCTTCCTCACCCTCGCTCTCCTTAGCAACAAACGTACCTTGCGCCGGTCTGCGAATGAGTGTGGATGTGTTGGGTTTGTGAGTTACCTGACGAGTCTGGTTCCCACGAGATTCCGGGCCAGAATTTAAACGAAAATTTTGCCAAACTTGCCGGATAACTCTCTCAACCTCGCGGTGGTTCCACCGGTCCTCTCGCCCGAGTTGGTACACCATAGTGTCCAATCCCGCAAACACAGTATGCTTCTTAAACTTCATCAACAAGAACGAAGAAAAGAATTCGTCCGGGATTTTCCCACCGTAATCGCGCTGGATGCACTCTTCCAAATACCTATTCCTATCCAACCACAGCTCAATGTCCCCTCGTGGATAAGATGAGATAAACACAAGCATTCTCTTGATCATACCTGCGGCGTTTGCTCCTCCATATCTGCGCTTAACAAGCACCATCATACGAATAGGGTTACCGTCGGAGACCGTCATGCAGAGAGCTATGAGTGTTGGGTGTTTGAAGGCAACCGAAACGTAAAGGCTTAGCTTTCGCATTGCCTTTGCGTGTTCTTTGCGTTCTTTCAACTTGCGTCTACGCTATCTTCTTTCTTTCTTAGACCTACTTCTCTCTTTCGGTCTTATTCTTGCATCTTGGCTCTCTTTTGCTTTAGAGGCCTCAGCGTCTTGTGCTTTCTTACCCGTGTCGGGAGATTCTGTCTTAGACTTTAGTTCTGCAGCTGTACGTTGTTCTTGTTCACTATCACTAGTGTCTGACTCTGTACTGTACTGCTCGTCTACTCTGAAGGCTGACTCATCCCATGGGTATCGTTCTTCTGCTTTCTCTGGATGCTTTGAAATGAAACTGACTATGTCTCCTAGCTGTGAGCTCTCAGAGGTCGCTACCATCTTAAACGTGAATTCCCATGTCTGAAACCGGTCCTCAAAGACCTGTTCAAGATCGGGAATGCTGTTTACGAAGTTTTTCTTGCCCGTCTTCTCGCGAGCAAGGCTCATAACCGACAGAGTTGCAAACCTTCCGAGCCGGAAGACTTACTAGCTGACGGACAACGGTACTTGCCGGATTAAAAGGTGATTTGCGCAGAGGGTGGGCAATGCAGTGAAGCAATTAACCACTCTCTAATATCAATAACTAGTCAATACTAGCGTCCCAGTATTACTATTCCGTTATTATGTTCCAAGTGTTTACCGTTCACTTTTGCAGTGTGGTTACCTTTTAATACTGAAGTACAAACAGTGCTGCTTGAGCACAAGAACTACGATCCCTATCCGTTCCATCTATTGCTATCCGTTCTACAATTGGTTGGTCTACATAGGTCCCGACGGAGACCAACTCTAATTTAGATAAATCAAGAAGGTCTGGATAAACGAATTGTGAATTGTGCAACTGTAAGTTGCACATCCTACCCGTACTTGTAATACAAAATGGTAATATGTTGGCAAATAGCAAGGAGGGCCGGCAGTGAATATGTTTACGTGAATTTGCCACAAAGGACAAATCCAGTAACGGATATTCCTGGTAACGGCATTTCCGATGGTATATCAATACCTCAACGGTTGGGCGATGGACGTTCTGACAGCTAATCTCTGGTCCATGGCCTCCGCAAATTGTGCCTGGGCTAGCCGAGCCTGCTCTGTAGGAAAGTTTGAAGACGCATCAAAGGAGAACATCCGCGACATACGCAACGTCTACGACTATCGCGGTGCCAACGACAATCTCCATCTGCCTGTGCCAGGTTTACCCAACCCGGACCAATACCGCGAACGCTTCGCGGGCTGGCACTATCTTAGTTCTATCGACATGGTCGACGGCTTCACGCATTGATTCTGCGGCTCAATCCAGATGACGGCAGCCGTGGCATTCTCGCTGTTTGGACACCATTAGGACTTCTAGTTCCAAATTTTATGCCTCAAGGTGTACACCGCGCCCCGGGAGACTTTCAACGCACTATGGACAAGTCCTTCAACCATCTGAACTTTTGGAACAAATCCGCTTCGGCCTACCTCGACGACGTCACCGTCGGCTCCGACGACTTTGATACCCATCTTCGTGAGCTTCGATGCATCTTTCAGGCTATGCGAGACTCCGGCCTCCACGGTTCGGCCCGGAAACTACGCTTAGGATATCGCGAACTCAACATTTTGGGCAAGCGCTGCAGCAAGAAAGGTATCGCTGCGGATTCTTCGAAGGTCGACGCCATCCTCAAGCTGGCTGACCCGTCCAACGTTTCTGAAGTTCGTTCAGTCTTAGGTATGACCAACTTCATTCAAGCTCATATCCCTGACTATTCCCGGTTAGTGGCACCCTTGACCAATCTTCTCAAGTCCACTCACGCTCGGCCCTCCGGTGCACCCTACCTGACCCGAGATGAGCGGAAATGCATGAAGAAGCTTCGCCGTGTCCTCACTACGCTCCCCATCCTGGTAAAGTATGAGCCATCGCAACGACTCTACCTCCGGACGGACGCGAGCCAAATCGGCATTGGTGGCGCTCTTCATAGTGGCCCCGAGCGTAATGCTCCGGTCATCCAGTACTTCTCCCAGAAGCTTACAGACACGCAAACACGATGGGCAACCTACGTTCGTGAAGCCTACGGCGTCATCTACGGTATTCAACAGTGCCGCTACTACATCGATGCCAGCGATCACGAACTCACCATCGTTACAGATCATCTGCCCCTTTTGTGGCTATGGCACGCTCGCAGGCCCATGGTCGTCAATTGGGTCTTGGAGCACCTTCAGACGATTCGATTCAAAGTCGAATACCTACCAGGTAATCAAAGCCAACTCCCCGACGGTCTTTCACGTGTCCCATGCATCGCCCCCGGCCAGCCTACCTTGATTGGCGAAGCCGAGGCGACTCTCCAGCTCCTATCCACCATTCCGGCACCCCGAGCAGGCTCCACCCTTTGGTTAGCAGTTGAAGGCACGCACGCGGCCCTGGATACCCGACTCAAGTCCCTTTCTTGCCGGATCCTCCGCGGCGGCCCTACTCTACGCAGCATTCAAGCCCCATGGGATTTGGCTATCGTCATTCCCACTGCAGAACGCTCCCCGATGGTGGCCCGCGATATGTTCGCCTTCCGCAAACCCTTCGCACTGCTCATGCCACAAGATTTAGTTCATTGCGTCCCCGATGAAACTCTTCCACAGACGCTCGTCGAGCAATGCCGCAAGATCTTGTTTCTGGACGACAGCCTCGTCTGGCTTGTACATGGACTCGGAATGGAACAACACTACATTTATCCCCTCGTTGCAACGTCTCATGCGCAGCGCGTTACACGCCAGCAGATCATTGACGCACAACGACAGGACAGCTTCACGGCCCCTCTTTGGACCGAAGACGTCATCTCTGTCTCCGCCGGCTCAGCCGAATTGATCCTCCGACAAGGTATCGCAGTCACCGTTGACTCCGATCAATCTTTAGTCAGGATTTATGTTCCAGAAGAACTACGCCGTCCCTTCATCAACTATGCACACCTCATGCAGAACCACGCCAAGGCGCCGACATTCGTCCCTTCTATCAAGGAGCGCTACATTTGGTTCCGCACGGACGTCCTTACCGCCCTCCGTGACTGCCACTTTTGCCAACTAGTCCACGCCCGCCTGACCCTTAACCACGGCCGATATTCATCGCTCACGTGGACGCACCAAAGACAGGGCATCGGCCTCGACCACGTACACATCGGCATCCCGGCGTCACCTTCCAGTACATACTGACCATCGTCGATCTTTTCTCGGGATTCCTCCAATTCATCCCGTGCGTCTCTACATCAGCGGAAGAAACAGTGGAACTCATCCTCAATCGATGGGCCTATATCTTTGGTTTCCCGGAGTCCATCTTCTCCGACTATCATAGTTCTTTCGTTGGCACGTTAGCCAAACGATTTTGCAGCGTAGCCGGCCTCGAATGGCTTACCACCGCGCCCTACTCGCATCATCAACTTGGTTGCGTTGAGTGCCGCCACAAAGCTATCCGCACGGCTATCCAGTCTCTACCCAAGGCAGAAAAGACCAACTGGCCCAGCATCATCCCTTCTCTCTCCTTCGCTCAGAACACATACGTGTCTACAGCAACCGGCACTACCGCCTTTGAAGAAATGCTCGCCCGCAAGCCCCGCTGCACGTTGGACTTCTTCGATTCGCCGGAGATTGTCAATGCCCGCGCTACCGCTTCCAGCGCCGCCCTCGACGCATCACCGACACTGTCAATACAATCGGCAGAACAGATCGCACTGTTGAACAGCGCGCACCGCTGTCACAACTTACGTCAGCGCGTATACCACCGTTACCCGCGCCCGGTCCGTCGCTCAAAAGAACAAAGGCCGCCGCAAGGCTGTTAAGGAATGGAAAGTAAACGACACAGTCTCCGTCTACCGCCCCAAGCCTTCCAAGCAAGGCATTCCAGCCTCTTCCGTTCTTCAATTCGACGGCCCCTACACCATCGTTGAGCAGGTCAGCTCCAACTGCTTCAAAATGCGTCATCTCAAGTCCAACAAGGTATTGAAACGCATCGACCGCTCACACCTCGCACCGTATACTGCACCCACTGACGGCCTCGCTCCGCTCAACACAGTCGCAGTAGACGATCACGACGACGACTCGGTCAACTACACCATCGGCGAAGTCGTAGCATTCATCGACCGCGATCAGGTTAAACTTGGCATCGTTTTAGACGAGGACCCAGAGAACGAGGAAAACGACCTCGTAGTTCATCAGCTCGGTACGACCTCAGACAAGAACCCTCTCTTCCGTCCCATCTACGAAGACACAAAGGACCAAACCACTATCCAGCGCTGGGGTAATCCCTTGGCCCACTGGAAGCCCCTTCTCTTCGACACAACAAACGATCAAGTCGTTCATCGTCACATCGAGTGGCGCCGCCATAACAACAACAAGGACAAAGGCAAACTACCCGCCAACGTTCTTAAACGTCTCAAAGGCCCTCTCATCACCGGTGAAACCTTCCCACTTCATATCTTCCAGAAGGGTAAGCAAGCTACATCGAAGGAATAGCAATCTCAACACTCTCAAGTGGGTTTTATCCATCGTACCGGCTTCACCCGCCACAGCCCAGCACTTTTCCCACTTGGCCCGCCATCGTCCCTAGACAAGCTACGCCACGACCAGAGTATCCCTGTAAGTCCTTGGTCGCCTTTTATGCCTGCAGGTCAACAATCATCCTCATCGAATCTGAACACCTCAGTGATCATATTGGCACTGCATGATTGGTGCATTAAATTTGGTTCATCTCGGCTGTGCGATACATGGCCACCTAGCTTCCTTCGGCTCGACGTCAGCTCCCCGATATCAACGCACCGCTACTGCGCCTCAATTGTCTCAGTCCCGCTTCCGCATCCCGATATCCGGCCCCGGCTGATCTCCGTCTGCACTGCGCTACACATCGACGCACATCTTTTTCATCCTCCTCCTAGGGTTTAAAGTGACTCGTCTTTCTCTTTTCTCCTTTTTTTTTCTGAGACAAGTCACTGACCAATTGTTAGTCACTCACTCTGTACGCAACTCTACTCAACCGTTAGGTTTAGGGGGGGAGCTATCAGACTGAGCACTTTAACGACCGGCCAAAACACTACCGTTGACATTTTACTGTTTTTGACCGTTCCGTTAGATTCTCCTCTGCACGACGTTTCGACTTCACTAACTAGCTTTCGATTTCGTCCAGGAATGACTTCAAACGATTTAATCAAGGTTTTTACAGCAAATGCCATTTTCCCCCTCTCGGCTGCCTTTTTCCCCGATTTCCCCGAAAATCACTATTTACGGTGAAATTTAGCGAACACAGTCAAGAGAATCATAAAATGATATTTACCGCAAGATGCAGTGTGTTGTGCACAATCCATCTGACTTTGAGCGCTGACTTTCCCAAATGAAAGCTCAGGACTTTTCCTACTTGAACAAATATCTTGTTCTTGAAGCCCTCCTTCAAGTACTGCAATTTATTTAGCTTCAAGTAACACACCAAACCAACTCACAATCTACGTTCCCCTACGATCGTACGTTGCAACCAAGTCTGCAAACAAGTAGAAACCTACGTAAATAAACGAAGTGACCTCTCAGCTATTTACTGGTAATATTTTCACCTACTCTTAGGAGTTAGTGTTTTTTGCAGCCATAGAGACTTTTAATAAGAGTTCGTTGTGTAATTATCCCTTGGGGTTGTATCCAAACTCACAGTTTACGGGGTGTGAAAATTTTCCTCGTTATTCGGAAATTTTGGGACAACAAGGACTTGAGAAAAATTCCCAGATTCGAAGTCAGATGCGACATGGTATATATATGGTCAATTTGGTGTTTATTGATGGTTTTTGGATGTTTGTGGATGGATATATGCATGGAATGTGCATTTCTTACGTTGTTTTTGGGTTCTCGTGTGTCTTTTTGAATGAACAAGGACTTTGCTACATATGACACACACACATCAAATGGCGGGAAGTCAATTCTGTGATGAGAATTCGAATTTCTCTGGAAATATGCTTGTATTTATGTGCCTGTATGTGGGGAGGATATGCCCAGGGCACTCACGATATGGTTTTTAGCATTTTGAGTGATGAGCAGGGGTTGTTGTGATCATATGTCTCAAGGAGTATGACAGATATGACACGTCACTCGGATGCTATGGTCAAATCCTCTACAAACTCTGGTTTAATGAGTGCTGGGGAGGCAAGCTGGCATGGCAGCATGGTTGGAAGATGGTGAATGGAAGGGGAACACAGGGAAGGCATGCAGGAAGTGAGGGACTCACGGCATGTCGGAGGGGACAGGTATGTCTGGAAGGCATAGACATGAGGCAACATGTTGCAGGGTGGATTACAAGACGGATTCTAAGGCTTGGAGGACAAACTGTTGATGTGGCATGACAAAGGATGGGTTTATATGGGGACAAGGACAAGGGAAACAGGTTGGGATGGCTAGTGGAAGGTCGGTCTGCTGGGGGGCGGAGTGGGCATGGTTTATGCCCATGGAGGAGTGGAATTGGCAGATGGAACATGGTGGGGACCATGAAGGATAATGGGAAGAACCAAGGAATGGAATTGGTTTGGGAAAATGCAAAAGGGGCGTCACGAAAACGAACAAAAACGACGCAGACATCATGGTGGAAAATTCCTAGTGGAAACTCACGCCTTTTGCGGAGGACGACCTTGGGGGAGGTCAAGACCAATATGGCGTCCTTTCGGACGGTTTTACTGTCTTTTTACCATGAGGGGATTGCTACCTATGTCGGCCATATCACTGTCCTTCAAGTTCTCGGATAGACGCACGGATTGCGTAGAGAGAGAGGCTCGAGGGAGAGCGTAGTGTGGGGTTTTGAAGGAAATAGGAGCATGGCAGGATACGGATTGGGTGTCTACGTTAGGTTTACGGTCCTATTATGGCTTCTGAAGGGAAAGGAAACAGTAGTGGAAAGGAGAAAAAGCATGGGTTGGAGGAGGTGGTATTGGAAGAGCCTTGGGAGGAAGAGGAAATGGGGGAGTCTTGGAAGGAGGCGTGGGAAGAAGAGACGAAGGACGGAGAAGAGGGAATGTGGAAAGAAGGAGAAGTACGAATTGGAAAGGAGGTATATAAGAGGGTGGAGGAGGCAACCAAGGAATGCGAGGTTCTGAGAGAGCGGATCGAAGAATGGGCAAGGCAGGGATTTATAGAGCCGGGGGAAGGACCAAGGTTGACGAAGGAGATGGTTGCGGCAAAAGAAAGAAGGAAGGTATGGATGGGGATGGAGTCCCTAAGGTCCTTAGGAGATCAAGATATTTGAAGACACAGATAAGGAGGGGCATTAAACAGGCAAGGGCTGAAGGATGGATAAGGAAGCACGAGCGGCGTTTACCGGATGGCAGTATAGTATCGGTAAGGGAAGGGCCTAGGAAGAAGGCAATGAAGGAAGAATAGATGGAGTGGGAGGACATGGTACATATGTCCATACGTTAGGTCCACGACAAGGAGACATGGCATCCGAAAAGGAAGAAGCCGTGGGAAGTAAGAGAGCGAGGCAGGAATAGCCTCAGGCAGGACAAGCTCCAGGGGCACAGAAGGAGGAGGTGTCTCAGGGAGACATTAACGAGGAGTCTTTATGGGGGGAGGAGGAGTCTAGAATCCCCAAGTCGGTTTACGCTACCAGGGAACGGCTGCGAGAGAATGCTGCGACGGCGGCCACGAACGCCGGACGTGGTGGGAAGGCGGCCAAGTACTGGACCCCACACCATGAACGACATGTGGAGGTATGGCAAGGTTTCGAGTTACTCTGCAAGATGAGGGATCGCAGGGTGCGGGAGTGGAGAAGGGAAAGAGCGGAAGAGGAAGGAAAGATCGGGGTTGACAAATATTGGGAGGAGGCATTCAAGGAGGAAGAAGGGATGTCAGACGAAGATTTATGGAAGGAACCGGAGGCGAATCCCCAGAAATATATATCTGCAAGTGGAAGA
The DNA here is from genome assembly GCA_019918135.1 of Paulinella micropora. Taxonomy (NCBI): domain Eukaryota; phylum Cercozoa; class Imbricatea; order Euglyphida; family Paulinellidae; genus Paulinella; species Paulinella micropora. Next base: position 9,559 of record WBZZ01005559.1, read on the forward strand.
TGCGTGGAAGTTATGGAAGAGTGGAATGACGTCCGCAAAGGACAACAATGAGGGAGAACGTCGGATCGAGGAATTGGAAGAGGAGGAGGGGAAGCTTAAGGAAATACATGAGCGGCTGGACGGACGGCGACACAGAGACGACGCCAATATTTGCGGAAGCAATACGACATAGCTACGTGGACGCTTGAGAATGTGGGGTTTGACCTCGATGAGGAGGAGGAAATTGAGGAGCGTGTTAAGGACAGGCGGGCGCGGGGAGCTTACATGTCGTAAGGAAGGGCACTCATGGTTGTCTCTACGTTAGGATGGAAGGAGGTAAAAGGGAAAAGGAGACAACGAGTCATACTCAGGCTGAGGAGTTGGAGGTAGACATGGAAGTGGAAAGGGTGGAACGGGAGAAGGAAATGGCGATTGAGGCACAAATGCGGGCGGAGGACCAGGAATTAAAGGAGGAATTGGAAGTGGAAAATGAGATGAGGGATGGGACGGCAAGTCAATTGACGGAGTTGGCGAGGGAATGGGAGGAGGGAAAGGAACGAGTAGGGCGTATAAGGGAGATAGTCGACGAGGCGAGATGGGAAATAATAAGAAGGATATGGGAGAGGGACACGAGCACCATGCCGGAGGGCATGAGGGAACCTTGTTGGGAACATTTTAAGGAAACGGACGAAGCAAGGGGACAATACAGACGCATCCAGGAGGTGGAGAGGAAGTTAGGAGATTTGATACAGGATGTCGTTTTGGCGACAGAGGCTGCGCTTTCGGGCACGGTGGCGGAGGCTAAACGTTGGGAGAAGAAATGGAATAATGAGCAACCCGTTCAATGGAGACAGTTTATAGGACGATTACGGATGAGATGGACAAAGGAACAGACACAGGGGAGTGTCGACAACAATGAATGGCGTTCGGAGGAGACGACGGAGTGGATACTGGCATTGGAGAAGGAGATGGAGATTAGATATATACAGGAGTTGGTGATGAATGCACAAGAAGAGTTGGAAGATATGGAAGCGGAGACGACGGATGAAGGGGAAAGAGAGGAAAATAACGGGGAAGGAAATGGGGGATCTGAGATCGTACCTGAGGCGGCGGAGGATGTTATGGAATGGATGAAATTGGATAAGGATGTGTTGGATCAATTCAGCATGTAGGACATGGGACGGCATAAGGATAAAGTTACAAGAAAAAGAAAAACAAGTAAGGTGCCGAGACAGAAGGGATGGATTAAAGGACAACGGAGGGAACAGAGGGGTCATATTGTTTTTGGGAAGGAATATATGACGATTTGGTCTTTATTATTATTATTTTTTTGCTCTACGTTAGCATGGCGGCAAACGCACCTGGAGCAGTACCACCACCAGTGTTACCAGTGTTACCACAGCAGTTGGTATACACACCGGCTAAGCCAGTGGGGATTTCGCCGATGAAGGTGGGCGAGGAAGCGAAAGTGGAAGAACCAGCGGGATCGGCACCGTTGGTGTATGAGCGGAATCCGCCGTTCATGTCGGATGAATTCTTGGAAAGGCTTCAGACAAGCCCGATTATTATCGATGTTTACAAGCAACTGAGTGCGGACACGCTGAGGTTGTGGATCACGGCGGAAGCGCAAGGAGGAATGAAGGAGGAGATTGAGGCATGGAACGAATGGTCGTTGCCGACGGGCAGACCTACATATGGGCCAGGGATCAAGAATAGGGTACTGGCGATGATGGCGGAGGCACTGGCGGTAGGAATCGGAGGCCTGAGAGGGGGAGTACGACCAAAGGAGATGGCGGGATATGTCATCAAGCCTATCTTGGAAGATGGGGAAGCCATCACGCGCGGCTCTATCTCGGAGTTGTTCGATGTCATCAATCGGCTGGTATTGTCGACTCTGGGAACAGCATATCAACGTTACGGCTGCGATCAAGGAGTGGGGCAAAGGCAGGGTGCAAAGCCCGATCGAGGCTCTGGCGGAATGGCTGGAACCGATGCACGCGGGATGGGCCAAGAAGGTGCGCGATCAGGCCATTTTCTTTCGGGAGGCTATGCCAACGTACGGCGAGGGCATCGATGCAATGCAGAAGCTTAAGAAGCAGGGATCACTATTGCATAGGCTGATGCGAGCCGCGAAGGAAGTGGACGAGAAGAACGGGGTTGACCCGGCGGAAACGGAACAAAAGCGGAAGGAGTTACGCAGGTGGGCATACCATTTGTCCTTGGTGCGGGCGTGCGTGGAAGGCTGGGTAGCCTGGATAAGGCTGCAGCTACGTCTCTCGGAGGAGGACTCGCCGCGGAAGAAGAAAAATAAGAAAAAGAATAAGAAGAAGTCCAAGAGGAAGAAAAGCGACTCGGATACGTCGGAATCGGACAGGGATACGGAGGAGGGTGGTTCGGAAGCGGGAAGTGGGAGGCCACGGAAGAGTCAGTCGGCCAAGGACCGAGGCTCTATCGAGGGATGGGAACAGAGAGGTAAAGTGAAGAAGGCGTTGCAGGCAACGGAGTTCTATCGGCAGGGGGACACGACCTTGGACTTGGCTCGGAGCGACGACGTCAAGTACATGAACATGATACGGCAGTTCGCGGTACAGGTCAAGACCCAAGTGAGGGCGGCGCAGTGCGGAAACGATCTGGACACGATCTGTTTCGTCATGGGCGAGGTCTTGGGACCGAAAGGGGTCAATGCGCGGTTGGCAGACCAACAGGTATGGCGGGCGGTCTTTGAGAGGGAGGTGAAAGCGAACGCCGAGAGGGAGCATTGGCAGTTGGTTGACGTAGTACATTACGTCATCGGTGAGGTTACCGCGTTTACGGCCCTTACGGACCCGACTGACGAATTGGAAAGGATTCGGGGGATAATCACATCGAAGGTGCGCGCCAGGTTGGCTCTGACGACCTTGTTTCAGGAAGTCATGGATATGTGCCTGATCAACGATGAACGGAAGGTATATCCCTTGATCTTGGGGCATGGGCTGTGGACGGATGCGGAAACCAAGGGGGTGGTGACGGAGATGGTGAGTAGTGGTCTGAAGTCGGCGACGCTACCTGAGGCTAATAAAGACAAGTGGAAGACATGGCGGAGCGGAAGCAATCCGGTGGCATGGGTACTGGATGCGGCGGATGTCCAGGCTTTCAAAGCCCTATTACTGGAGCCCACAGTCAAGGCGAAGATGCCGAAGGCGAGGTACACGCCGACGGGGAACCAGACGGGAGGCTCCAGGGGAGGAGCGGGAAGGCCACTCGACAACCGCTCGGCACGCGGGGGAGGAGGCGGTGGAAGGGCGCGACGGGAGGCGCGCAGGGAGGAGGCCAGGCACAACCCGTATCGGCGGGCAAACACGGAGGTTAATGTGGTTCGAGGAGTGCAGGAGTACAAGCGCAAGGGCCCGGATGTGGAGGACCCTTCGTTCTACACGGATGCGGCTCCAAACAGGGATCTGAAGGCTGGCGAGGCCAGGTACCCACCGGATGGTGACCTGTCAGGAGCGCCGGGAGTACCAAAGTATGAACGACGGGCGTTGAAGAGGAATAGCACTTGGAGGAAGTCGTGCTACTGGCAAATTGCCATATGGTGGTTGAATATCAGGGGCGTCTGCACGGTTCATCCCGACGAGACGCTGTTCCATGACGACATGAACGCAATGGATGAGAAGGGAAGGCAGGCGGCGATCAGGGAACTGAAGGAGGCGATTCGCCATGGCATGTGGCAGCTGGAAGGATTGGAGGGATTATTCCATCCGGAAGAGCTACGTGTCTTGAGGGCGATCAACAAACGGAATATCCAGCGGTATGGCTGGAAGCGCAAGAGCCGGGAGTCCTATTACAACGCGGCAGGATTCGGGTCCGGGGGACGAGGCGGCGGCGGAGGGCGCCGTGGAGGAGGTGGAGGCGGCAGGTTTCAACGCGCGGCGGAGGCGCGGCCGGGATTGGCCACAACGGTAATGGAGGGGAAGAGTTTGAGGGATATGGAGGGAAAATCTAGGAGGGAGGAAAGAGGAATACATAAGGGTTTCCCATTTGTGCACCCGGACCGACAGGTGCTGATTTCAGGAGCGGCGACAGGATTACCGGAGCGCCAGGGAGCGGCGGGAGGGGGAACGCCCACGCCGTCGGGTAACATGAAGTCCGTGGAGGACATGGAAAGGGAACATGAACGGAAACATGGTATATTTGAACAGGAACGGACGCGGCCGGAGGAGGAAGCGCGACCGCGGCGGCGTAAGGACGTGGATGACGTCGTGATCGTGGGGGAGGGCAAGACAGGTGGGAATAATATGGTGTTGGATAATAGGGATAAACGGCAGAAAACTGGGAATGATAGGGGATCGCCGAAGGAAGGCTCGAGCGGCGATAAGGCGGATCGACGGGGCGGGATATGGAAGCCCAGAAAGGGAGGCTGGATCAGGCGACCGCCAGCCCATCGATCTGACTGGGGAATGACGCGGAAACGGGAAAGAGAGAGAAGAAGAGAGGAAGGGTATCACGGAAAACGGCAGAAGGCAGAGGAGCGGACCCGTGAGGGGGGAATAGGAAATAAGAGTGAGAAGGACAGAAAGGATGGTAAGGATAAGGATAAGAAGGATAAGGTGGGTACCCAAGGGGGTAAGGATAACCAAGAGGATAAGGGTACGGAGAGAGAGGTGAGGGAGCAGGAGAGGGAGAGTAAGGATAAGGAACATGGCCAGGGGCCTATGCGGAATGAGAAACAATCTGGAGGGAAGGATGACGGAGGGAGGGATAAGGACCGTCGTATTCTCCAGACTTACCAGAAGATTGCGGCGCAATCGGAGGCCATGAGTCCAATAAAGTCGGTTAATTCTATTAAAAGATCTGATTTTCCTTTGGCGTACACGGACGTGGAAATCGACGAATTAGGAAAGAAGGAAGTCATTGGAAATGACACCATGGCGGCCATCAACGTGATTGGCAGGCACTTCCTGCGCAAATATGGGAATCAACAGTGGTTTAAGGGCGCTTTTCGGAAGACCGTTGGATGGGTCAAGGGAGTGTCGGGGTCAACACAGCTGACGGGCACGATGTTATTGCAGTTCAATCTGACGGATGGATCCAAGTATACGCATAAGCTTTGGGTGGTGCCGGCGTATACGGGAGGATTGTTATGGAGTTTGGAGGCGCTCAGACGGATGCGCACACATATTGATACATACGGTGGAATTGTACGATATGGCTCGGGTGAAAATGCGCCAGTGTATGAGATGGTGCATTGGTCGGAAGGGGAGAACGGGCCGGGATCCAAGGAGGAGTGGTCGGCGGGGGATTTCATGGCGGCGACAGTTCAGTTGTCGGAGGAAGGGGCCGCGGACGAGGCGGCACGGGAGGTTCTGGTGATAGGGGACCTCAAGGAAATAGAGGGGGAGAGTGAGTCGGAGGACGAATGGACGTCGGACAGGATAGTCGCTTTATGCGACGCCCGGTTGAGCCAGTTGGAAGAACAGAGGAAACTGGCGACGGATGGCTTCCCGGCGCACGGGCGCAACTTGGGATACCAGCATAAGAAGATGGATGGAAGGGTCTTGCCAATGGCCCAATTTGTGGTTTGCAATGTGGCGAAGCCGAGTCAGGCGAAGACGGGGATCATGGAGTTCCTCAAGGATAGGTGGGGGGATGAACCCATCATGGCTGAGTCGGTGGCGGGAATCAAGAAGGCTTTGAAGAATCGGATTTCCCATGGGGATTTCACGCTTGTGCTGCCGGTGGCAGGAGAACGGAGATGTGGTGGTATGACATCGAGAATTTCTTGGTTCAGGATCCGATACCGATTCCGAGCAGGACACAAAAGCTCGTTACCGCATGTCGTTTGGGAACACGCAAAGAAGCAAGAAAGTATCGACAGGATCTTCTTGGCCGGGATCTAGCGATGATCCGGGATGAAGCGTTCACCCATATCTCGGGCGTGTACCATCGAACGCATGCGATACAGTACGCCATGATGATCGACCAACTGGCGCGATATGCCGATCAGGAGAAACAGACGCCGACGTTATATCGCTCTCGAGAGGGCTTCGACGAGGATGGAGTGGAGACCTCGGTGGACGATATAACCGGCAAGGCTACGGAGGAGCAGATTAAGGAGGAGACGGATAAGGCGCGAGCAGCCTTGAGGGAACAGGCCAAGCAATGGCAGGGAAGCGAGAAAACCAAGGAGGAGGTGCTCGCGGTGATGGAGGAGCATATCGAGGTGTTTGGGCCCTTAGAAGGCGGATCGGTCAAACACCACACGGCGGTGTTTCACAGGGAGATGGGGCAGGAGGTGCCTGGAATAGGGCGGCCTTCTCGGCTAAGTCACCATGAAGATCGGATCGCGAGGGAGATGACGGCGGAGTTGTTGGAAAAGGGGCTGATAGAGGCGAGACTGTCGGAATACTCTTCGCCGGTGCGGATGGCGCCGAAGCCGGATGGCACATTACGGATGTGCATAAACTACTGGAAGATCAACCAGATCATCAAGAAGATCGAGACGCCAGTGCCGGATGTGAGGAGGGGGATAGAATCTTTGCAGAAGGCAAAGATATACTCTACGTTGGATCTGAAGAGTGGATTTTGGCAGATACCATTGGCGGAGGAGAGCCGATACCTTACGGCGTTTATGGTCGGAATGACGACGTATGTATGGAAGGTGTTGCCGATGGGACTCAAGGTGGCACCAGGGATTTTCCAGAAGGCGATGACGGAAATGCTGGGAGCGAGGTTTTGCGATGACGACTTTGCTTTCCGACATGGGGACACGTCGGCATATGCTTTTGCATATTTGAATGACGTTGTCATTTTCTCTAACTCAGAGGAAGAGCACAGGGAACACCTCAGGGATATCATGAGACGCGTCAAGGCTTTTGGGTTTCGGCTGAATGCCAAGAAATGCCACTTCATGCAGAAACGGATTCAGTATCTGGGATATGATTATTATTGAAAACGGAACATGTTCGATTGCGGCAAGGAAGCGGGAGGCACTGCTAGAGATGCCGATGCCGAAGAGCAAGTCGGATCTGCATTCATTCGTATCGTTGGCACAATATTACGGGGAGTTCATCCCGCATTTTGCCACTAAGGCGGAACCCATCAGGAACCACATGAAAAACTTCAAGGGGGAGTGGACGAAACCGGAGGAGTGGCCAGAGGAAGTCAGGAAGGCGATAGAGTATTTACGGGACATGATCCTGTTGGACCCGTTGACGGAAGGAGGCACGGTGTTGAGGCTGCCGGATTTCAACGAGCCTTTTATACTGGATACGGATGCGTCGGCGTACGCAATAGGGGGAGTGTTACAGCAAGCGAATGCGACGGGGAAACTGCGTCCGGTGATGTTCCTCAGTAGGCGCATGACCAGTGCGGAAAAGCAGTACTGCACCAGGCAACGGGAGGCCTTGGCCATTGTTTGGGGATTTCGGCGTCTGAGGGAATATCTGTGGGGGGCGAAAGACACGAAGGTGAGGACGGACCACAACAACCTACGGTGGTTGATGTCTCAAGATCACACGGGACGTCTGGCACGATGGCAGCAGGAGCTGTCTGAGTACGATTTTGAGATCGAATACATAAAGGGAAAGGAGAACTTCCTGGCTGACCATCAGTCGAGAGCGGGGGGAATGGAGACGGGCGGTGCCCCGCAAGGAACAAAGGAGATGGAGAAGAAAACACGGAAGGCGGCGGAGGTGTTTACAATCAAGCCGATATGGGATGGCGAGAGGAGCCGGGGAATGAACCTGACGCGATTCGGGTTCACTACGGCGGCGGCGGTCCTCACGGTGTGGGGCAAGATGGATTTGGAGAAAATAGAGAAGGAGGCCGATTTCGACGACAAGAAGCCGATCAATGGGATGGTATACTCGGCGGAGATGTCCGTGGCATATAGGGTGCAGAGGAGCGGGGATGCGGAGAAACAGGAATGGGACAGGAACTTGCGGTCATACGAGGCGGCCAGCAAGGGGCCACGGGAATGTTGTGAGGAACACGGGGATCTAAGCGCGGAGTACAGTTTCGAGGAGTATCAATGGGGAGCGGCTGAGTATGCCGAAAGGAAGCCGGAGGAGTTGGAGGGGTCACGCTTCTCATGGCGACAGTTGCCGATGGTGGGCAACGTTGTGGTGGGCACGAAGATCATGAGGGGGAACAGCAGCAGCAAGAACCGGCAAATATCCAGACATTGCCGAAGGGGCACGAGGCGAGGATAGCTCTGGATATGGAAACGGACACACATATCAAGTTTGCGTCGTTGGATAAATTTCGGAGTCTGACGAGCGAGGCCAAGGAATTCCAAGCATTGATTCGGCACTTGCAGAACCCAACACCAGCAACCTTGACGGAGGCGGTCAAGAAGCAGATGCGGACACTCATACTATCGGATGGATTGCTCTGGTTCATGGGCAAGGATGGACAATACAAGGGTGACCAGGAGAAATGGACGGTATGGGTGCCGCCGGCGTTGCGGTATGCCATATTGGTGGGAGCACACCATTGCCCGTTACAAAGCCATCCAGGACTGGAGAGGATGAAATGGTCCCTGAAGAGGAAGTTCTATTGGGGGAATATGAACAAGGATGTCGAGAGGTTCGTGGCTGTGCGTCATGTCAACGGGCTAAGATGCCCTATGATGCAACTAAGGGCCTACTGGGGCAATATGAGGTCACGAGCGAGATTTTTGAGACGGTCCATATCGATCATGTGGGGCCACTGCCGGAGGCAGGGGAGGGGGGATTCAAGTACATCCTCACGGTAATCGATCGGGCATCTAACTATGTGATCACGGTCCCTACGAAGGACGACACCAAGGAGACCACGGTCAAGGCGTTGATCGATGGTGTCTTCAGTAGGATTGGGGTGCCAAGGAAGATCATATCGGATAGGGGAAGTTCGTTTATCAACTGGCTCTCTAATGAGTTGAGCGCCTATTTTGGGTTTCAGTGGAACTATGTCACGCCATACAACCCGATGGCTAACGGGAAAATCGAGCGGATGCATAGAACCATGAAGGCGTCGCTGAAGATATACTGTCAGAATAACCAGAAGGTTTGGCCGGAGGTGGTGCACGCCTTCACGTTCGCGGTCAACAATCTGGGGTCTTCATCCTTGGGAGGGCATGTTCGGCTTTGCCCGAATCAGTTGGTATAAGGAAAGGTGTTGAACACACCCACGGATTTCCCGAAGCAGAACGCGCTCTATGACACGACGGAGCTGATGGCATGCCGTTTGAGGGCCATTGCGGAGGCGGAGCACATTGTACGGAAACAGCGAGAGGCGGAGATGAGGCGTAAGGACGCCAGGGGGCAACCGAAGTTTAAGCACGTGGAATTCAACAAGGGAGACACGGTCTTGTTATACGTCCCGAACATCCGGTGGGAGTATCGGTGAAGCTTTACGAGAAATGGCAGGGGCCATACCAGATAGTGGAACAAACGGCGGCATACAACTACAAGATCCGGCATCAGCGCACGAAGAAGGAACAGATTGTTCACGTGCGACGGCTGGTGAAGTTTTCACCATTCCTGTTGGATTACGAGACGGACGAGCAGGCGCTGGAACGTACGGCAAACGAATGGGGAACCCGGCCCCTTTGCTCACACGGACGCAGAAGGCGGAGGAAATTGCAAGGCTGAAGGAGCAGCTAGAGTGCGAACCGGAGGAGGACGAGCGACGAAGACTACAAGACGCCATCAAGGAGCTGGAGACGGGCTCCCACAAGCGAGCGGCGTGGCGACAGCGCCAAGGAGGTGGAGAGAGAGAAACGAAGGAGGCGAAGAGGGAAGCCCAAGGAGGGGCGGAAAGGCAGGAACAGAAGGAGGAGAAGCGCTCGGTGACAGCGCCACCACAGGATGGGCAGATAGAGGGAAAGGAAGGGGAGAAGAAACAGAGGGGAAGACCGGCCTTGCCAAAACCGCCACAGACGGGCCGGGAATCAGGCCTGGGTGTGGGGCGGGCGGGGTCGGAAAGATGGGTGGAAGACCCGGAGAAGGTTGATCAGATCCGATGGAGAGTCGGCAAGTTCTATCTAATGCGGCCGGCGGCCAAGGATGTGGCGGATGATACAATGGACGACTATTACGTCATGCGGGTGTTAAAGGTCGGCGGACGCACGAGGTCTAAGGCGGCGGCAGGCATTGCCCCGGTGATGCAATTCTGGAGGAGTAATGATGATACGAAACTGGACAAGTCTCGTCAGTTCGAACCAGTTTTTCTGGAAAACTGGGGGCAGAGGCGGGAAACATGGGACGTGAGCATCAAGGAGGATGATAAGGATCATACGCCATACACGGTACAGTCACGACCAAGGAAGGTCCTAGACATGCCGTTCGACCTCACAGAGGATTGGCGTATCTCCACCGTCATATGGGACGAGGTGGAGGCGGCGGGCCAGCCCTTCGAAATTATTGGGGCTCCACCGGCGGCGGTGAGATCGAGGGGGAAGAAACGACCCTCGGGGCCAGAAGGGAAGATGCGGACGAGAAGAAAGTGAGGAGAGAAGAGGGAAGATGAGAGAGAGAGAAGATGAGATTGACAGAGAGTGAAAGAGAGAGAGAGGGACCGATTCGGGGAGGTGCGCCCGGGGGAAGCGGCTGGAAATACCCAAGGATACTCGATCTAGTACGCGAAGCGACGCGAGAGGGATACATCTCAGTGGCCGCGATACTAATCGTGAATTTTCATGTGTAAGCCATCGTCGGCACGTGAAAACAAATGAATGCTATTCAAGCAAGGGCCCTGGCACAAGATATACTTCTTTCATGTGCTGGCGAAGGCGAACACGTGAAATTACACGACTGCCTTTTATATCTATCTTTATGGAATTTCCGCGCAGAGCGTGATGTCGGATATATTTCTTCCGCGCGGGGCGCGACGATATAATATTAATCCGCGCGGTGCGCGATGATAACATACAATACCGCGCAAGTCGCGATGTCTTACGCGCAAGTCGCGATGTTTACCGCGCGGTGTCGCGATGTTTTCCGCGCAAGTCGCGACGTTTATTATATACTCCGCGCAAGGACGCGATGATATGATCATAATGCGCCATGGGGCGAGGTCCACAACGTAGTCGGACTGGCCCTCCACACGTTCTACTTTATATACACCCTCAGCCTGCGGTGACAGGACCAGGGTAAGCGTACGGTGTACGTATACGGAATTGGTTAGCATGAGAGAGAGAATGAGACGAGAAGAGAGAGATGATAGAGTGATGAAGAGAGGAGGAGGGGGGGAACACAGTTACATTCACAGGTACCGATGGGGGGGCAATGGGCCCATACGACTATCATGGTCACGGTACTTTTGGAATATTTCATTTATGGTATTGATCTTATTTTGCCGCGCAGGGACGCGAAGACGGCGGAACACCGGAAGGAAAAAGACTTACTGCGGGGAACGCGGGTCGAGGAATGGCAAGAGACAAATCATCACAACGGCGCGGGGAGCCGATTGGAAACGGGAACGACGGAATAGGGGGAGAGGGGATAGATTATAGAATGGATAGCTATAGGCAAGGATAGTTATAGATGGGGATGGATCGCAGAATGGATAGACATGGGTATGGATAGAAAATTGGTTGGAAAGTGATAGATATGGATAGTATATAGGATAAGGGTAGTCGGTCTACTTTTGGAGGGAGGGATCAAAAGTGGATGGACAACGGCGGACCAAGGGGGGGGGAACAGGAAGGGAAGTCGAGAGGGGGCTGGACGGACAAAGGAGGACAACATCGGATGGATAGGGAAGAGGGAACGGATAGCGGGGATAGTCTCTTAAGTGGCACTTGGGGTCGTTTCAAGCATGGAGTGATAGCGCCGGGGGGACGGCGGTGGGGGGCAATCAGAGGCTTGGCGGGGACCTTCCCTCAACGACGTCTTCAGTCACTTCTGGGCTACACGCTGGGACTACAGCGTCACCTGGGGCTTTAATTCGATAAAATCAATTTTCCGAGTTTCAGTGGATGTGGATGAGTCAAATTCCCACGAGTTCCATGGCAATTTTCCGAGTTTCAGTGGATGTGAATGAGTCAAATTCCCACGAGTTCCATGGCAATTTTCCGAGTTTCAGTGGATGTGGATGAGTCAAATTCCCACTAGTTCCATGGCAATTTTCTGAGTTTCAGTGGATGTGGATGAGTCAAATTCCCACTAGTTCCATGGCAATTTTCTGAGTTTCAGTGGACGTGGATGAGTCAAATTCCCACGAGTTCCATGGCAATTTTCCGAGTTTCAGTGGATGTGGATGAGTCAAATTCCCACTAGTTCCATGGCAATTTTCCGAGTTTCAGTGGATGTGGATGAGTCAAATTCCCACGAGTTCCATGGCAATTTTCTGAGTTTCAGTGGACGTGGATGAGTCAAATTCCCACGAGTTCCATGGCAATTTTCCGAGTTTCAGTGGATGTGGATGAGTCAAATTCCCACGAGTTCCATGGCAATTTTCCTAGTTTCAGTGGATGTGGATGAGTCAAATCCCCACGAGTTCCATGGCAATTTTCTGAGTTTCAGTGGACGTGGATGAGTCAAAATTCCCACTAGTTTCATGGCAATTTTTATCATTCAAGAAAGGGAGGCCATACGGCAACTTGAGAGTCTATTTAGGCAAGTCGGAAATTTTACGTAAGAGGATTCAAGTTATGAAAAACGTTGCTTCTGGAAGGGCGCGGATGCCTATTGGCAAGTACGGTGGAATCAACGGATCAGGATGAGATGGATGCGGATTTATTAATAATTAACAGGGGTTAGCATAGACCCACACTAGGTGGGGGGGACGATGACTGAGTTTAGATAACATGGGCTATGTGGATTATCCGGGGGGAAGGGGTCAAGCCGGTCACAGACCATCACTCCGAGATAATTTCTCACATTCTATCCCGGTTTGGTTCGGCTAGTCTTAACTCGACTTCTCGCGCACCCTGACGAGGGCACGCTCGAGGGGGAGAGGGGATTGTGCCGGTCCACCCGGTATATAATGGCATTCAATCGTGACTCTATGTTTCGGTCTGTCGGTTACCTTGGCTTGAAGAGTAAGGAGTCCCTCTACGTTAGGTATTCCTCATTCTACAAGTCGTTAGAATAGTTATTATATTATTAAATATTGAGTCACTAAATATATATACTGAAAATGCTAGCCTCGGAGTGTATATACGATTGGTACCGGGGCAAGTATCATTGTTGTTTTATAACGGCTAATTCGTGGGTTGATGTATCTTCATACATAACTCTAAAAGAATATTAGTCAGAAAAGAAATCAGTTGAAACATTATCATAAGTTATGTCGGAAACGGAGTTCCGCCATAAAAACTGGGAGGGGGTACTGTGGACATCACACACCGAATTATAAGGCAAAAACTGTAGGCATCACCCCCCGGATAGCCGGTAAAAAGTACCTTTTCCTGGTGACAGGTGCACCAGCTTGTTTTTCAGTATTATTTGTCCGGATTGGACCTGATGCCATTTTATTCCTGGTCTGCTGCCGTTTTCCTTTTCGGCTTCACTGAGCTAACACAACGAGACATCATTCTCATTCTTGAGGACTGTGTTTGGTTGTATTACCGACTTTTTACGAGCTATCGTTGGGGGCATTACATTTGGAGTCCACATCACTAGGGTGATTTCTTTCTGCTTTGCCACACAGGCAACAGAGTGAATTTTCACTGACCTGTCTCACACGGGGACGTCAGACGAAAACAAATACTCCAACACAGCTCCCTCATAACTCTTTCACAAAATAAATAATTAGATTGGTCTCAAGCAGGTGTCTTGTACCCTCTAGCCCAATCCATATCTGTGTGCTCACAAGGAGACATCAGATACAAACTCTCTGTCGTTCTTGCTGTTCTCACACAGAGACCAAGAAGAAGGAGGTGGACAGAAGAGTGAAGGAACACACACAAAACACAAACAAGCATAGGGACAGGAGCACAACACTCTACCCTTCTAGTTTGTGTATTTATCTGCATTATCTCACACATACGTCAGAGTATTTTTGCAAATCTCTGATCG
>WBZZ01005560.1:5000-10000 GCA_019918135.1 Paulinella micropora
GGACCCCCCCCCCCCCCCCATTTTCCCGTCGACAGGGTACTTTCAATTGCCGGAGGTACCAGCAGAACGCAAGTGTAAGCTCTGGTGGCACAAAACCTAAAATCTCTGGTTTTTGTGCCACCCGCCACCAAAACTTTTTTTATCTCCGAAGAGAGCGCACCCAGAGGTGTCGGGTACACCAAACATCAGCCTCAAACTCCCTCTGGTGTGCGCAAACGGCGCCTGGTGGCGAAAAAACCTCAACTTTCCGGTGTGTAAGCCAACCGGCACCACAATTTTTATATTTTCGAAGAGAGCTCATCAAGAAGTGTCAGATACACCAAATATCAGCCGCTAACTCCCTCTGGTGTGCGCAAACGGCGGCTGGTGGCACAAGCCCTCAATTTTCTGGTGTGGGTGCCACCCGCGACCAAAGGGTTCGTACAGTTACCGGGCTGGGGTTCCCGGGGGGAGCCCCTGCCCCGTCGACAGGGTACGTTCAATGGCCGGAGGCACCGGCAAGTACTGCTAAAAAACAAGGAATTATGGCATTCAGGACACTCCCCTAACGCAAATATTTGCGTGAATTCCAAAAAAATTATACCCGCATCAAGAGCAAGTCTGCGGCTAGCTACCCTGCAAATATGAGCTCCCAACTCCTCCTGGTTCCCACAAACCATGATTTATTCCGACAGGGGTGCCGAAATGGGGGGTATACAATTTCCATTTCCCCCCTCCCCAAACCCTCCACCCCCTACTCCAACACCTTTCAGGGATAATAATAATAATAATGATCATAATAATAGTGCTTCTCTGTCAATGGCTGATGCATTTCTGCACATGCGCCTCCATCGTCTCACCGGTGAGGGGAGTACGAAGAATTGACGATAAGCTCTAATGACACCCCCGCAAGGGCAGTTCCAACACTTCCAGACGGGCCGGTATGTTCAATGAAAGTACTAGTCCAGACGGATCGGTATGTTCAATGAAAATACTGGTGGCACCGACGGGAATCGAACTGGCGACAGGGCCCAGATGGTAGAACTTGACCACTGGGCTATCACGGTGTCCATGATCATAATAATAATAATAATGATAATAATAATAATAATAATGATAATAGTGCTTCTCTGTCAATGGCTGATGCAAATCTGCACATGCGCCTCCATCGTCTCACCCGTGAGGGGAGTACGAAGAATTGACGATAGGCTCTAATGACACCCCCGCACGGGCAGTTCCAACACTTCCAGACGGACCGGTATGTTCAATGAAAATACTGGTGGCACCGACGGGAATCGAACTGGCGACAGGGCCCAGATGGTAGAACTTGACCACTGGGCTATCACGGTGTCCATAATAATGATAATAATAATAATAATAATAATAATAATAATAATAATAATAATAATAATAATAATAATAACAGCAACAACAACAATAACAATAATATAATAATAATAATAATAATAATAATAATAATATTAATAATAATAATATTAATAATGATAATAATGATTAAAATGATAATAATAATAATAATAATAATAATTATAATAATTATAATAGTAATTATAATAGTAGTAGTAATAATAATAATAATAATAATAATAATAATAATAATAATAATAATAGTGTATCTCCTGCCAATTGCTGAGCCAAAAGGCCATGTGCATCCAGTCCTCCATTCCATAAGGAAAGTCTCCACACCAATCGGTGGAATAAAGGAAGTGACGGCATAGAACATTACTCTAGGAGCTTTATACCAATCAGCCCATGGAAAGGGACCGATGGCCTATGTACTCCCTAATAATAATAATAATAATAGTATTAATAATAATAATGATAATGATAATAATTAGGGGCTGCGCAAACACCCGAAAGGATGGTTTGCGGTGCGCTTCGCGCCCCCCCCCCCCCCCCACCCACCCATCCCTCTTCCCAAGGTCGCTTTTCCTCTCATTCTCACATGCCTAACTTTTACAGCCTTGGGGCAATATCAGCCATTCATTTCGGTACCGGCCAATGCGCTTCGGGTACGTACAATTGCGGGGCTGGGTTCCCGGGGGGAGGGCTCCCCGGACCCCCCCCCCCCCCCCCCCTTTTCCACAGTCGACAGGGTACCTTCAATTGCTGGAGGTAACCGGCATAAACCCTTCCGGCACAACTCTTAGAGCCTTGGAGCATTCTCGGCCATTTACTTTGGTGCCAGCTAATTCGCGTGGGATACGTACAATCGCCGGGCTGGGGTTCCCGGGGGGAGGGGCCCCCCGGACCCCACCTTCCCCGTCGACAGTGTACGTTTAATGGCCGGAGGTACCGGCAGAACGCAAGCGTAAGATCTGGTGGCACAAAAACCTAAAATCTCTGGTTTTTGTGCCACTCGGCACCAAAACATTTGGATCTCCGAAGAGAGCGCACCCAGAGTGTCGGGTACACCAAACATCAGCCTCAAACTCCCTCTGGGGTGCGCAAAAGGCGCCTGGTGGCTCAGAAACCTAAATTTTCTGGATTTTACGCCACCCGGCACCACAGTTTATATATTTTTGAAGAGATCTCGTCAGGAAGTGTCAACTATACAAAATATCAGCCGCTAAATCCCTCTTGTGTGCGTAAACGGCGCCTCGTGGCACAGAGACCTCAATTTTCTGGTCTGGGTGCCGCCCGCCACCAAACGGGTACGTACAATTGCAGGGCTTGGCGTTCCTGGGGGGAGGGGCCCCCCGGACCCCCCCTTCCCCGTCGACAAGGTACGTTCAATTGCCGGAGGTACCGGCAAGTAATCCCAAAAAAACAAGGAATTTTGGCATTCAGGACACTCACCAAACGCACACATTTGCGCAAATTCCAAAAAAATCAAGTCAGCATCAACATCGAGTCTGCGGCTAGCTAGCCTGTCAATATGAGCTCCCAACTCCTCCTGGTTCACAAAACTATGATTTATAGGGACAGGAGGTGCAAAAATAGGCCAAAAAACAAGGAACTTTGGCATTCAGGACACTGTCCTAACGCAAATATTTGCGTGAAATCCAAAAAAATTATATCAGCATCAACATCGAGTCTGGGGTTAGCCACCCTGAAAATATGAGCTCCCAACTCCTTCTGGTTCCCACAAACCATGATTTATCGGGACAGGGGTGCGGAAACGGTGGGAGGGGGGTACACAATTTCCATTTGCCCCTCCCCCCAAGCTCCCCACCCCCTACTCCCAACACCTTTCAGGGATAATGATAATAATAATAATAATAATAATAATAATAATAATAATAATAATAATAATAATAATAATAATAATAATAATAATAATAATAATAATAATAATAATAATAATAATAATAATAATAATAATAATATAATAATAATAATAATATACTTCCTCTAAGGCATACTGATGCAGCTGATGGCACGATCCGTTTCCGGACATGAGCCTCCATGCCCTTGTTCGAGGTGCTTCCCCACCTAGTCAGTCTCTCGACTGATTATAGGGGCCACCGATGGAGCTCCTGAGGGCAAGACTACACTAAGCCGAGGTTATTCCGCAACCTTTTGCAAAACGTTGCCGCATGTGCAAGTGCGTACACCAAGCATGGTTGCTGGAACTACCTCAAAACCCCACCCATAACAATTTGGTATCCGCTGGGTCCACGGGCTATCAACCGGCATAGCGGAGTTTAAGAGCTTCGACAGGCGCCCAACGACCCTCCTGGCCCAGCATCATCCACCAAATGGTTTTGAGTTAGCATCACAGTTTATCGCCGTAAGGCCATTGGGCTGGAGCTCTGATAAACAAGCGTAACCAAGTTTTTATCATCAGGTGTTACCCTCAAATATATCACAGTCAACACTCCGAGAAGAAAGATATACTTTATAATAATAATAATAATAATAATAATAATAACTAGGGGCTGCGCCAACACCTGAAAGGATGGTTTGCGGTGCGCGGATTGCGGTGCGCGGACGCACCCCCCCCCCCCCTTCGGCTGGGGCTCCCTGCGGGAGAGCCCCCCGGACCCCCCCCTTTCCCCGTCGACAGGGTACGTTCAATTGCGGGAGGTACCAGCAGAACGCAAGTGTAAGCTCTGGTGGCACAAAAACCTGAAATCTCTGGTTTTTGTGCCACCGCCACCAAAACTTTTTTTATCTCCGAAGAGAGCGCACCCAGAGGTGTCGGGTACACCAAACATCAGCCTCAAACTCCCTCTGGTGTGCGCAAACGGCGCCTGGTGGCGCAAAAACCTCAATTTCCCTGTGTGTATGCCACCCGGCGCTACAATTTTTATATTTTCGAAGAGAGCTCATTAAGATGTGTCAGGTACACCAAATATCAGCCGCTAACTCCCTCTGGTGTGCGCAAACGGCGGCTGGTGGCACAAGACCTCAATTTTCTGGTGTGGGTGCCACCCGCGACCAAAACGGGTACGTACACTCGCCGGGCTGGGGTTCCCGGGGGGAGCCGTCGACAGGGTACGTTCAATTGCCGGAGGCACCGGCAAGCACTGCTAAAAACCAAGGAATTTTAGTATTCAGGACACTCCCCTAACGCAAATATTTGCGTGAATTCCAAAAAATTATATCAGCATCAACATCGAGCCTGGGGCTAGCCACCCTGTTAATATGAGCTCCCAACTCTTCCTGGTTCCCACAAACCATGATTTATAGGGATGGGGGGTGCAAAAAAAGGCCCGAAAATAAGGGAATTTTGGCATTCAGGACACTCCCCTAGCGCAAATATTTGCGTGAATTCCAAAAAAATCATATCAGCATCAAGATCGAGTCTGCGGCTAGCTACCCTGCCAATATGAGCTCCCAACTTCTCCTGGTTCACACAAACCATGATTTATAGGGATGGGGGTGCAAAAATAGGCCCAAAAAAACAAGGAATTTTGGCATTGAGGACACTGCCCTAATGCAAATATTTGCGTGGATTCCAAAACAATCATATCAGCATCAACATCGAGTCTGGGGCTAGCCACCCTGCAAATATGAGCTCCCAGCTCCTCCTCGTTCCCACAAACCATGATTTA
>WBZZ01005560.1:15000-22500 GCA_019918135.1 Paulinella micropora
AGCCAAAGTTTCATAAAGCCATTGATCGAGCAGCTATCGATGGCTTGCATAGAAAGAATGAACTTCTTTTGGATTTCTGCTCGTTGTTCGTTTTCGCTGAGGTCATGGTAGACAATCCATCCGAGGTCTTTGAAAGGCTTGTCAGCGATGAAGTTAATTGGTTTGCCAGTAATAGTCAGGGCGGGGTCGAAAGGTGGGAACGAAATCGGCACTAATCGTTTGAGACCCTTATGGTCGTCGGCTTTAGTCCAATATTTGAAAGCAAGGCTTTTGCATTTGGGCGGTTTCGCGGCCATTGTTCTGGTCCATGACAGAAATTTGTCTATCATGTTGATGGACGTTTGACAGTGTTTCGTGGATCGGCTGTGTAGTTTGAGATCGTCAGCATAGGCAGCTTCGTGCACGATTACTTCATCCGTTGAGGTCTTATGTTTGAAATGGTAACCGTTGTTTTTGGTCAACGATGATAGGAGGTCAAGTAGTAGATTGAAAACTATATTGAAAAGGAGAGGAGAGATGCAGCATCCTTGAAAGACGCCCATAGCAAAAACGAAGGGTTCTGATGACCATTCTTTCCCTTCGATTGTGGCTACTAAGAGTTCGTAATATAAAAAGATTATGCGTGCAAACGTAGGGGGCACGTGGTACCACCAGAGAGCGAACTGGATCAAGTTGTGATTTACGCTTCCAAAAGCGTTTTGTAGGTCAATCCATGCTATGACCAGTTGGCGATAGTGATCTTTTGCATTTCTGATGGTAGCCTTTGTGGTAGCAATGTGTTCGGGGCATCCTGCAACGTTACGGAGGAAACCTTTTGTTTTGCTCTGTCAAAGTATTTGTTATCCAGCAGAAAACTCTCTAGGCGTTTTGACCACAAAGAGAAAAATACCTTACCCGAGCAGTTTGTCAGAGCAATCGGACGATAGTTTGAGGCCTGAAGAGGATCGCCGTCCTTATGAAGGAGGGAGATAGCAGCGTGGGCCCAGCTGTTAGCTACATCAGTTGTCCAACACTTGACAATGAGTTTGTGTAAGAAAGATAAAGCGGTGGGAAGTCTCTTGTAAACAAGGTAGCTAATACCATCTCTGCCAGGGGCTGCACCATTACGCTTAGCGAGCACAGATCTTTTGGTTTCCAAGAAGGACGGTGGCTTGAGGTCAAAGGGGACAGTTGGTAGAGGTGGGCGAACCATTTCAGGTAAGGGCACGTAGGTTTGTTCACGATTAGCGTCTTTGTATAGGTTGGGAAAGTAGGAATCACAGTTTTCTTTGGATAGGGAGGAAGTGGTTTGGGTTGAGGGGGGATGAAACAGATTTTTGGCAAACTTATGAGGGTCAGTTCGGAAGCGTGTATTTGCTTGTCGTTGAGCGGAGCTTAAAGTTGCTTCCTTGAGACGACGGCGGAGGCGGTTACCGGTCTTCAATAATACTCGCCAAGTTTTTTGCAGGCTTTTTGCAACAGCAGCTGGAATTGAACCTGCCCTTTTGAGATCTCGCAGATGTCTCTTTTGGACCAGTTTTTGTTGTCGGTTTTGCGTGAGTTCTGTTTGGAGCCGGATTACGTGGCGGTTTTTTCGCTCATGAGTTTGTTCTTCTGTTTTTGTTTGAGGTACCCGTTGTGATATGACGTAGAGATATCTTTCAAATTTCGCTACTGCTTCGTCACACGACAGGCGTTTGATGAGAGAGAAGGGGAGGATGAGAGGGAGTGCGGATTGGAGTTCTTCTTCAATGCCTTTCCATTCGCTTGGTGTTGATGGCAATACCAGGCGTTTTCTTCTTTCGGTTGGTTCTTTCGGGGCACTTCTTGTCCGATGGACGAAATGAGAGTATGTCTCGGCGTCAACACAGTGGGTGGAATCCAGGTTGATAATGCCGGGTTGCGACTTGTAGTCCGGATGGACGTGCGCTTTTGGACTCTTCTTTTCGAGGAGGCCCGAAAGGTCTTCGTAAGGGTGAACATGAGCAAAATCTTCTCCAGTGGGTTCAGGCGGTGCAGAGCACGCACTGGGAGGGTGACGGCGGCCACTCCGGAGGGAATAGCGGTGCGTCGGTAGGTTTTCGCATGTAGTTTTTGTAACTTACGGCTTAACTTAGGGGAAGCAAGCCTCTTCGTTTAAGCCAGGGTTGTCAGCCCAAGAAGAAAAAGGAGAAAGGTTTGGTTGCCGCGCTTTATCGCCGCGACGGGGTCACATATGGATGAGATGTCGCAAAGGAATGTAGTCCTTGCAAAGGAACGCAGTTTCACATCAAACAGTAATTTGTGTACTGTGCATGTGTCCGGTGGGAATCACGGGTAGACTGTGTTCTGGAAAAAAGAAGAAGAGGAAGGACGTTGAAGAAAAAGGCAATCTAGGAATGGAGAGTGGGGAGGATAAGGAAGAAGAGAAAGAAAAGGAAGCCGTTAGTCCAAGTGTTTTGAGCACCGTAAGCTTGCGCAAGCTACAATGATGACATTGTATGAGGCCTAAACCCCCGAAGGGACCTAGCCCGGGCTATGCAACACTGGACGGCTATGACGGAATGCAGTCACCGATACGGACTAGAGGAAGATTAGTCCAATTTTTGACTGCACAGGAGCGATAGATCGCAAAAGAGCAACGAGCTACGCAGGACGATAGCTTGAAGGAAAGGGATTTGGATTGGGGATGTGAAAAACCCAAGGCGCGGAAACATCGATGAACAGAGAACGATACCATGCCGCGAGCCCCGCATTCGATTGGTCGAAGGTGGCAGGTCCATCCGTTGTCCTCGATTTGAGATTTGAGCCCATTATATCGGTTAGTCTTGTAGGCTCGTGCATCAAGGATGTTTTCCTCGACCGGGCACGTGAGCTCGATCAGTATACATATCTTGGTAGACAATGACCAGACAACAATATCGGGGCGGACGTCAGTGACACAGATGTGGACAGGAAAGGCTTGCTCAGAACCGGTGTACTGGGTTTGGAGCTGCCAATCGTTTGCGGTGTCAAGCAGGCATGGACGATGAAATGACTGCCCTTTAGACTTCTGCTCGCCCTCTTTCACAAACATAGACTTTGATTCATTTTCGTCTATACGGGAGCGTTTGTTATGGCTCTCGATGTGTTTTTGAAGGGGAGCTTCAATAGTGCAGAGCACAGAGTCGTGACGCCAGGTATAACGGCCTTGTTTGAGGGCAACATGGCAACCGGAGAGGATGTGACATAAATGTGCTTGACCAGAACAGAGAGCACACTTGTTGTTGGGAATGATTCCCCACAGACGTCTAAGGTCGGGGGTAATAACCGAGTTTGTGCTTGCATTGATGACCCAAGAGATTAAGCGGGGATTACGGGTTCCGATGAGGCGAGCCCAGGAGAGGTCAAAGGGGCATGCGTCTTCAAAACGAAGAAAGCACCCTTGCATGGCTTTGTCCATGTCATGCACTGTGGTTGCCTCAAGTATTGTCTCAGCAGCTAATTCTAAAATCCTGTCTTTGCGGTCTGTGATGGAATGTTCTTTTGGGTAGCGACCATGGCCAAGTCCGAGATGATCGGATTGGCCTCGATGTTTGAATTCAAAATCAACTTGTGCCTCAAGCTTTTCGAGCACAGGCTCTGGTTTCCAGATAGTTCGAAACGTTTCGTGTTTCGTCAGGTTCATCGCATAGATGGACGAGAGGTGTTTATCTGGGCAGTACTTCAGCATGTGAGCACGGTAGATAGATAGATAGATAGATAGATAGATAGATAGATAGATAGATAGATAGATAGATAGATAGATAAATAGATAGATAGATAGATAGATAGATAGATAGATAGATAGATAGATAGATAGATAGATAGATAGATAGATAGATAGATAGATAAATAGACAGATAGATGGGTAATGATGAGTGACCCTTGTTCGTAATATGCGTCTGCTATCCCTGCCGCCACTATACACATAGATAGATAGATAGATAGATAGATAGATAGATAGATAGATAGATAGATAGATAGATAGATAGATAGATAGATAGATAGATAGATAGATAGATAGATGAGATGTCGCAAAGGAATGTAGTCCTTGCAAAGGAACGCACATCAAACAATAATTTGTGTACTGTGCATGTGTCCGGGATGGGAATCACGGGTAGACTGTGTTCTGGAAAAAGAAGAGGAGGAAGGACGTTGAAGAAAAAGGCAATCTAGGGAGGGGAGGATGAGAGGGAGTGCGGATTGGAGTTCTTCTTCAATGCCTTTCCATTCGCTTGGTGTTGATGGCAATACCAGGCGTTTTCTTCTTTCGGTTGGTTCTTTCGGGGCACTTCTTGTCCGATGGACGAAATGGGAGTATGTCTCGGCGTCAACACAGTGGGTGGAATCCAGGTTGATAATGCCGGGTTGCGACTTGTAGTCCGGATGGACGTGCGCTTTTGGGCTCTTCTTTTCGAGGAGGCCCGAAAGGTCTTCGTAAGGGTGAACATGAGCAAAATCTTCTCCAGGGGGTTCAGGCGGTGCAGAGCACGCACTGGGAGGGTGACGGCGGCCACTCCGGAGGGAATAGCGGTGCGTCGGTAGGTTTTCGCATGTAGTTTTTGTAACTTACGGCTTAACTTAGGGGAAGCAAGCCTCTTCGTTTAAGCCAGGGTTGTCAGCCCAAGAAGAAAAAGGAGAAAGGTTTGGTTGCCGCGCTTTATCGCCGCGACGGGGTCACATATGGATGAGATGTCGCAAAGGAATGTAGTCCTTGCAAAGGAACGCAGTTTCACATCAAACAATAATTTGTGAGATAGATAGATAGATAGATAGATGAAATATCGACTAATGTCAGAAAAAAGGAGCTTCTGATTTCGTCAACCAGGAAGTCTGTGGGTAAAGTATTAACCCGATGCCCAGCTAAGCCGTGATGTTTGCACGGAAGGGACTGATACAGGCAATACCAAAGCTTCCTAGTACCAGGCGGGGCCAGGGCTCGTTCCATAAAGCGCCCCTTGCAGAACGAGCTCCCACCTCCATTACAGAGGGCCCAGTAAGCAGATGGAGTTTCGAGACTGTTCGACAGTCTAGTATAAACCGACAGAGCACTGTGGGTTTTATTCCGGGCTCAACAAGCGAGAAAGGGCACCCTGAGGGAACAAGATAGATAGATAGATAGATAGATAGATAGATAGATAGATAGATAGATAGATAGATAGATAGATAGATAGATAGATGGATGGATAGGTAGGTAGATATAGATAGATAGAATCTAGATAGATAGAATCTAGATAGATAGATGATAGAGATAGATAGATAGATAGATAGATAGATAGATAGATAGATTAGATGGATGAGATGGATGGATAGATAGATAGATAGATAGATAGATAGATAGATAGATAGATAGATAGATAAAGACAAAAAGACAGAAAGACAGATATACAGATATACAGATAGACAAATAGACAGATAGACAGACAGATAGATAGATAGATAGATAGATAGATAGATAGATAGATAGATAGATAGATAGATAGATAGATAGATGCAAACACACACACACATACATACATACATTCATACATACATTCATACATACATACCTACATACTACATACATAGTTACCGTAGCACATGTTGAGTGCGCATGAGCCTAGAGATCGTAGCGTCTGCACGTTGGCGCGCAGTAGTCTGCTGATTTGGCCCTGCGTTGGGGGCACAAGGGGGGGGGGGGGGGCATTTTGGCAATAGTCAGGCAGCAGGCGGGGCATTTTTGGCAATAGTCAGGCAGCAGGCGGAGTGGTGGGGCAGCAGGCGGGGCATTTAGGCAATAGTGAGGCAGCAGGTGGGGGCATTTAGGCAATAGTGAGGCAGCAGGCGGGGACATTTAGGCAGTAGTGAGGCAGGCAGGCGGGGACATTTAGGCAATAGTGAGGCAGGCAGGCGGGGACATTTAGGCAATAGGCAGGCGGGGACATTTAGGCAGTAGTGAGGCAGCAGACGGGACATTTAGGCGATAGTGAGGCAAGATTTAGGCGATAGGTGCAAAGTAGTCTGCTGATTTGCCCTGAGATGAGGCAGCAGGCGGGACGTTTTGTCTCTCTGTCTGTCTGTCTGTCTGTCTATTATATTTCTACTGCGACATTACACACTACTACTACTACTACTACTACTACTACTACTACTACTACTACTACTACTACTACTACTACTACTACTACTACTACTACTACTATTACTACTACTACTACTACTACTATTACTACTACTACTACTACTACTACTACTACTACTACTACTACTACTACTACTACTACTACTCGTTTAGGCAATAGTGAGGAAAGATTTAGACAATAGGACTTGAGCCAATAGGAAACAGGCGGGACATTTAGGCGATAGTGAGGCAAGATTTAGGCAATAGGGAGGCAACAGGCGGGACGTTTAGGCAGTATTGAGGCAAGAGGGGGACATTTAGGCAATAGTGAGGCAAGAGGGGGACATTTAGGCAATAGTGAGGCAAGAGGAGGACATTTAGGCAATAGTGAGGCAAGAGGAGAACATTTAGGCAGAATTGAGGCAAGAGGAGGACATTTAGGCAGTATTGAGGCAAGAGGAGGACATTTAGGCAATAGTGAGGCAACAGGCGGACGTTTAGGCAGTATTGAGGTAAGAGGGGGACATTTAGGCAATAGTGAGGAAACAGGCGGGACGTTTAAGGCAATAGTGAGGCAGCAAACTGGACATTTAGGCGATAGTGAGGCAACAGGTGAGACAGCAATAGGTGAGACATTTAGGCAAGAGTGAAGCAAACGGTAGAAGGATTTTTAGGCAATAGTAAGGCAACAGACGGACATTGAGGCATGTTTGAGGCAGCAGGGGGGACATTTAGGCAATATAGTGAGGCAGCAGGAGGGACATTTAGGCAATAGTTAGGCAGCGTGTAGGGAATTGTGAGGCAAAGGGCTAGACATTTAGGCAGTAGTGAGGAAACAGGCGGTGACGTTCAGGCAATAGTGAGACAATAGGCGGAGCGTGTATGCATGTATGTATGTATGTATGTATGTATGTATGTATGTATGTATGTATGTATATGTATGTATGCATGTATGTATGCATGTATGTATGTATGTATGTATGTATGTATGTATGTATGTATGTATGTATGTATGCATGTATGCATGTATGCATGTATGTATGTATGTATGTATGTGTGTGTGTGTGTATGTATGTATGTATGTATGCATGAATGCATGCATGTATGTATGTATGTATGTATGTATGTATGTATGTGTGTATGTATGCATGTATGTATGTATGTATATATGTATCTATGTATGTATGTATGTATGTATATGTATGCATGCATGTATGTATGTATGCATGTATGTATGTATGTATGTATGCATGAATGCATGTATGTATGTATGCATGAATGCATGCATGTATGTATGTATGTATGTATGTATGTATGTATGTATGTATGTATGTATGTATGTATGTATGTATTGGACCGTCATGTTCTCCACACCTACTTGGTCGCGTATGTACCTAACAATAATAATAAATGATAATAAT
>WBZZ01005560.1:52500-55000 GCA_019918135.1 Paulinella micropora
ATGTGATGTGATGCAATTCAATCAATGAAAGGCAATTGAATGCAATTTAATGTAATGCATTGCAATGCAACGTAATGTAATGTAATGTAATGTAATGTAATGTAATGTAATGTGCGAACGACCTTACGTAACGTACGTATGTATGTACGTTCGTACGTATGTATGTACGTATGTATGTATGTATGTATGTATGTATGTATGTATGTGTATGTATGTATGCATGTATGTATGCATGTATGTATGTATGTGTGTATGTACGTATGTATGCATGCATGTATGTATGTATGTATGTATGTATGTATGTATGTATGCATGCATGCATGCATGTATGTATGTATGTATGTATGTATGTATGTATGTATGTATGTATGTACGTATGTATGTACGCATGTATGCATGTATGTATGTATGCAAGTATGTTTGTATGTACGTACGTACTACGTACGTACGTACGTACGACATACGTATCTATGTATGTATGTATGTATGTATGCATGCATGCATGCATGCATGTATGTATGTATGTATGTATGTATGTATGTATGTATGTATGTATGTATGTGTGTGTGTGTGTATGTATGTGTGTATGTATGTATGTATGTATGTACGCATGTATGCATGTATGTATGTATGTATGTATGTATGTGTGCATGTATGTACGTACGTACATACGTATGTATGTATGTACGTATGTATGTACGTATGTATGTATGTGTATGTATGTATGTATGCATGTATGTATGTATATGTATGTATATGTATGTATGTATGTTGTATGCATGTATGTATGTATGTATGTATGTCTATGTATGTATATGTATGTATATGTATGTATGTATGTATGTATGTATGTATGACATATGTATGTATGTATGTACATATGTATGTATGCATGTATGTATGTATGTATGTATGTATGTATGTATGAGTACTTGTATGCAGTGTATGTATGTATGTATGTATGTATGTATGTATGTATGTATGTATGTATGCATGTATGTATGTACGTATGTATGTATGTATGTACGTATGTATGTATGTATGTATGTTGTATGAGTCTTGTATGTATGTATGTATGTATGTATGTATGTATGCATGCATGCATGCATGCATGCATGCATGTATGTATGTATGTATGTATGTATGTATGTATGTATGTATGTATGCATGTACATATGTATGTATGTATGTATGTATGTACATATGTGTGTATGTAAGTATGTATGTATGTATGTATGCATGTAAAATTTCATGTATGCATGTATGTATGTATGCATGTATGATGTATGTAAACGTCGATGTTTCGAGCAGTATATGGTTACTGTACTGCTGGACTTCGTCTTATTAAATATATGTTTTGCTTGCTTTTGCGCGTAAAAATGTCAAGATAGCATAATTCGTGTGTGATGATGTTTGAATGCAACTTTATGTGTAGTCTATGAAACGGAAAAATGACGTATAGACGTAATGTTGCAGGGTACTGTACAGACAACTTTGATGATCTTCCGGTAAATGGCCTTGTTTTTCTGTGGCAAGTGTCAAAAGCAGCACACTCGAGCAGCCCGAATTGATACGGCTAAAATCATCCATCCGTAGTCCCTAAAATGGAATTGGCAGGCAAAGAAAAGCCGATGTGTCTCTCTTCTTCTTCTTCTTCATTTTTATTGAGAGAACAATTTTACAATTGGACTCAGGGAACGTCCACGTGAAAAGTATAGCTAGTAAGTTATACC
Organism: Paulinella micropora; assembly: GCA_019918135.1. Taxonomy (NCBI): domain Eukaryota; phylum Cercozoa; class Imbricatea; order Euglyphida; family Paulinellidae; genus Paulinella; species Paulinella micropora. The sequence continues at coordinate 54,234 of WBZZ01005560.1, forward strand.
TTTATCTAAGGTGGAAACCTAGTTATTCAGTACTAGTTGAGCGTATTAAGGAAGATATCGATATTAAATTAGTATTCAGCTGCTCAGTATTAATATTATATTATAGTCATTAAAATTAATATTTCTCTCTCTATCTCTTCTTCTTCGTTTTTATTGAGAGAACAATTTTTACAATCGGACTCAAGGATCGTCCACGTGAAAAGTATAGCTATTAAGTCATACCTTTATCTAAGGTGGAAACCTAGTTATTAAATCGAGCGTATTAATTGAAAGTATTAATATTAGGTCGCTTGGTATTAATCTTATTAATATTAATGTTTATGTTTAGATATGTTGCGTAATATGTAGCTTAAGTATTCATGTTATTAATATTAATGTTTATGTTTGCATCAGTAGTAATATACTAGAATGATCGGAGTGAGTGAAAATTCTTCTTCTTCTTCGCTTTTAATCAGAGAACAATTTTACAATTGGACTCAGGGAACGTCCACGTGAAAAGTATAGCTAGTAAGTTATACCTTTATCTAAGTTGGAAACCTACATTCAGTCAATCGTATTAAAGGAAAATATTATAATTAAATTTGTATTTAGCGGCTCGGTATTATATATCTAGTATTAATATTATTATTAATATTAATATTTATGTTTAGATATATTCAGTAGTGATATTATTATATTATGATATGAATATATATGTGATTGTAAAAGTGTAGTAGTTTATGTCTGGTGGCCCCCCCCCCTCTTTTCTTTTTCGTGAGAAAAAGTGA
>WBZZ01005561.1:0-20000 GCA_019918135.1 Paulinella micropora
TGTGTGAGAGAGAGAGAGAGAGAGTGTGTGTGTGTGTGTGTTTGTGTGTGTGTGAGAGAGAGAGAGAGAGTGTGTGTGTGTGTGTGTGAGAGAGAGAGAGAGAGAGATAGAGTGTGTGTGTGTGTGTGAGTGTGTGTGTGTGTGTGTGTGTGTGTGTGAGAGAGAGAGAGAGAGAGAGAGAGAGAGGGAGAGAGAGAGTTTGTGCGTGTGTCTGAGAGAGAGCGAGAGAGAGGGAGAGGGAGGGAGAGAGAGAGAGAGAGAGAGATCATAATATAATAATATCACTACTGAATATATCTAAACATAAATATTAATTTTAATAATATTAATACTAGATATATATTACCGAGCCGCTAAATACAAATTCAATATTTTCCTTTAATACGCTCGACTGAATAACTGGGTTTCCACCTTAGATAAAGGTATAACTTACTAGCTATACTTTTCACGTGGACGTTCTCTGAGTCCAATTGTAAAATTGTTCTCTTAATAAAAGCGAAGAAGAAGAAGAAGAAGAAGAAGAAGAAGAAGAAGAAGAAGAAGAAGAAGAAGAAGAAGAAGAAGACGAGTAGTATAGGGGGCCACTTCGAGACAGATTTTCAATACACACCCCCCTGCCCCCAGAGACACACACCAGCCGGCCCGGACGGGACAAAAAGGCAACGGATATTAAATAGTGGAAACGGACAATAAAATGATACACGTAGCCTTTCTCGACACCAAACACAGTCACAGCTGTCAATTTGCGAAAAAAGAAATATAACGGGTTTTCCGAATTTTCTTTACTTTTTTTAAGTTTCTGTTTGATAAAAAAATAAAATAGAATTCGTCAGCCAATACTTCAACCATATGATTATACCAAAATCGTCTAATCATATAAGCGTTCTCGCTTCTGTTTTTCTGTTTTTTTGCGAACCATAAAGCTTATTCATACCCCTCATATAATGTCATTAAATCTCATACCAAACAATGTAAAAGATAAATATATTTGGAAAGAACAGTTTAAAGCAAGTAGTTATAGCTTAAATAAACTAAATGAATTGAAAATAAAGGCAGATAAAGATATTGAAAAAGACGAAGCGATAATTGAGAATATGAAGAAAGAGTTGATGAACAAGAAGGAGAGGCGAGATGCGTTGAAAGAGACCATAGATGAAAAAGAAAAGGAAAGAGATGAGATAGAAGAAGACTTGATGGAGGATAGACGAAAGAAGTTGAAGAAAAGAAAAATTGAGAAAGAAATAAGATTGATGAAGCATTGGAAGAAGCAGAATAGAGGAATGATTGTGGCAGAGGAGCTTGTTAAGATGGAAAGAATGATTGAAAAAGGAACGACATTTACAGAGGCATGTATACTGATAGATGAAATAGGGATAGACGTAGGGGAAGGTAATAGAAATATGAATAAAGCGTATAGATAATTGATTTTTATATAAGTCCTGGGCACGACTCTAAACTACCCCTACACATACATACATAGTTTGTCCCTGTGTGTGTATGTGTAGGCTGCTATGCCTCCCAAGAAGAAGAAGGAAGAAGAAGCACCGGCAACTCAGGTAATAATCTCTTTTTCTTTTTTGTTGGTTTTATTTTTTGTTTGCGTATTGTAGGAGCCTGTTGTACCTGCTCAGCCAGCTCAGGTAAGCATCTTACCCTTCGCTTGTTTTGATTTAGTTAGGCTGCCTTTTTTTGTAGGGCGAAGATAACAAAGTTCCATATCTTCAGGGTCTCACTGAATGCATGAAGACTTTGGGAGTTGGCGGTGATGGAAAGAAAGGCAAAGGAAAATTTACGCCGACAAAGGCTGAAAACAGATATTTTGTGAGTGGAGAAGAAACAAATCTGTCTATTTCAGAAGTCAGAAAGGATGGAGACGCAAAGGTTATGGCACTAGGGGCAACTAGTAATATGAAGAGCGTCAAGATTGGTGATCTTGTTTGGGTTATATTCCTGAAAGATGGATCTAATTTCTTTTGTCCTTCTCTGTCAAACATTCCCAAGGTGTTGAAGGATCTCACCAAAATTGCCAGAATCATTCCGGCTACAGTTAATAAGTAATATTAAATCTTTGTTTGTATTATTTCATTATAAATCAAGTATTTCTTTTTTCTTCTTAATCCGGGCACTACTACGGATATTCTCCGGTTTAATATCCAATGACTTTAATAAGTGACCGGTCTTCTTTTCTTTAGTTGCTACCTTTACTTTATCGGCTAGTTGAGGTTTAACTTCTTCCGGTTGTTCGTTCATTTTAGATTTTAATGATTGCTGAGGACTAACTAGTTCGTTTTCACCGAGTATCAACTTAACACCTTTCCTGCCTTTTACTGTATATACTTTCTTGGAGTACTGAACATCGCCTTTACTAAAAACTGTACGTTCTAGTTCTTTTCTTACGGCTGAGCCCTTAGGAAATTTATTAACGAGGCCGGCTCTATATATTTCTTGGTCATTTTTCTTTTTACCATCATAGACTTCTAGGTGTAGCCTTAATTCTATTATGATATGTATTATTATAATTTTCGACAATCTTATAAATGTAAGGAACCCAAATGAAATTATCATTAACTTCCCACATAAAATTTAAATCGTTCCTTATTGTTCTAATAAATCTATCTACTATTCCCATAGTTCGTGGTCGCCGACTTCGTTCGTTGTATGTTGAATTCCGTTGTTTTTAAAGTATTCGGCGACTTGTCCTTTATATTCACTGCCGTTGTCAGATGTAATCTTTTTAGGTTTAGGCATTTTCTTTAATCCTTCTAATACTTCACTGGTTGTTTTATTTTTTATCGGTTCAATCCAACCACGACGAGAATAAACATCAATCATTACTAAACCAAAATTGTAGTTTTTGTTTCCTTTCTTAGTAGCTATTTTAGACATATCCATTAAGTCAATAAACACTTGGCTTAATGGTTCAGGCTCAGGGGCTAGTATAGTATTCCATTTTTTAGGTGCTTTAGATTGATGGTGTATTTCAGAAGCCTCTTCAATTTTCTGTTTTTCAAGTTCTTCTTCATTTTTACCTGGAGTTTCTTCCAGTTGTGAGTCAGTGGCTATATGCTTAAGGTCCATTGCTATATGCAACTAAAATAGAAAGGTAGTTTATCACGATATATAAAAGAGTAAATAATAAGTCGTGCATAAAGTTATGTATTGAAAAGATTTTAAAAATCTTTCAGCAAAAGTTTCAAAACTTTAAAAATATCTTAGATGTATCATTGTTTTGTTTTTTTGGTTTCTCGGGTTGTTGGTTATAAACATTAACTGATATGTTTGATTTCTTACCTTTACCTTTCTTTGGCTTGGGCTCTTCCTCTTCTTCCTCACTTTCGCTTTCGTCCTCGCTTTCTTCTTCCATTTTCTTTTTTACCACTTTCTTCGCCTTCTTCTGTTTAGTCTTAAGTTTCATCTTTGATATTTTATCCGCAATGAGGTCAACGAAATCGTGCTCAACCTCTTCTTCGCTTTCACTACTCTCCTCACTTTTCTCACCATCTCTACCATCTATCATATCCTTAGCCAACTGCTTCTTAGTAATGTGGTCCATCTTTTCGTCGTTAGTCATTTCTTTTACATTCTTAGCCTCTTCCTCTGCGAGTAGTTCCCTCGCCCTCTCACTCTTTCTCTGCCTCGCATACTGTTTCTTCATTATGGTCGCTCTTTCAAGGTTTTTTATGGCAATCGCTCTATTACCAATCTCGGCATTGTTTGCCTCGGTTCTATATATAACCAAAAATAATTTTTAACCGGATTAATTATTATCCAATATATATAGCAGAGACTCCGCCTCCGCACCTCCGTGGGTTTTGGTGAAGCTTTTTCGAAAGGTTCAGATGTCGCAATATAAGTCGCTATTAGGCCTTAATGAGCTGGCCGTAGATAGTCTAGATATACTTAACTTAGACTTAACAAACATTAATATTATCGGCTTAAACACAGATAGGGTGCCAGAAGATGCCGACCCCGTAAATCTTTATTATACCAATGGGAGATTTGATACACGACTGGCTACCAAAAGCACAACGGACTTAAAAGAAGGCACTAATTTATATTATACTGACGGCAGATTTGACACAAGATTTTTATTGAAATCAACAGCAGATTGAAAAGAAGGCATCAATTTATACTATACCACAGCAAGAGCAAATACAGACTTTGACACACGGCTAGCAATCAAGTCAACCACTAACTTAGCCGAAGGAACTAATTTATATTATACGACGGCCAGAGCAAATACAGACTTTGACACACGGCTAGCCATCAAGTCAACCACTAACTTAGCCGAGGGAACTAATTTATATTATACGACAGCCAGAGCAAATACAGACTTTGACACACGACTGCCACTAAATCAACATCAAACTTAGCAGAAGGAACAAACCTTTATTACACCACTGCGAGGTTTGACACTCAATTAGCGACCAAGAGCACAACCAACTTAGCAGAGGGAACAAATCTATATTATACGACGGTCAGAGCAAATACAGACTTTGACACACGACTAGCGACTAAATCAACTACTAACTTAGCAGAAGGAACAAACTTATATTATACTAATGCTAGGTTTGACACTCAATTAGCTACTAAATCAACTACTAACTTAGCAGAAGGAACAAACTTATATTATACTAATGCTAGGTTTGACACACAATTAGCAACAAAATCAACAACCAACTTAGCAGAGGGAACTAATCTTTATTACACCACCGCACGAGATAATTCAAATTTTGACACACGGCTTGCCACTAAATCAACCACTAACTTAGCAGAGGGAACAAACCTTTATTACACCACAGCACGAGCAAATACGGATTTTGATACGAGACTGGCGACCAAGAGCACCACCAATTTAGCAGAGGGGACTAATTTATATTACACCAATGCGAGATTTGATACAAAATTAGCGACCAAGAGCACCACCAATTTAGCAGAGGGAACAAATTTATATTACACCACCGCAAGGGCGAATACAGACTTTGATACACGGCTAGGAACAAAATCAATAGATGCTTTAAGTGATGTAATAATAACAACACCCGCAAACGGCCAATTATTAACACACAACGGCACAAACTGGGTGAATTCCACGGGGTCACTGGCTTTCCTTGCTTTATCAGGTGGGACGATGACTGGCGATATTAAAATGGGTGCTTCGGCTTTTACTTTATACACCGCTCCACAGACTATGACAAGCAATAACTCGGCGGGTTTTGTTGCTTCTGCTTCTAATGAATATTATCCAGCATATTATGCTTTTAATGCAGACCAGAATGATTATTGGACTACGGCCATATACTACAACGACACGACGGGAGTTTATACAAGAGTGCCCGCAACCACGAATACTTGGAGAGGAACACCATACACTGGCGAATACATAAAAATTGACTTAGGAGCAATATACAAGATAAAAAATTATTATGTTAGGTCTTCGTCTGCTAATTACATTGAAACAACACCGAGCATTTGGTCTGTGGGTGTAAGCACTGACAACATTACATACACATTATGGGACAGCAGGAGTGGCGAGGCTTGGGCTTCACAATTTACGAAAACATATACACCCGCTTCAAATGCTTCTGCTAGATATATTATATTCGTCGTGAATAAGACGGGGAGTGGCGGAACTTCATTTAGAAGCCAACCCCGTATAGCCAGTTTGTATTTTTATTATGAGACATATAATTATGATATTTTTATTACGAGCTACACATTAACGACAAGCGGAGCCATAACAGCGAGCGGATTAATCACGGCGAGTGCTGGATTAACAGGGACCACATTAACGGCCAGCGGATTGATAACGGCTAATGCGGGGATTGACTTAAAAAGCCAAAGCATTACAAACTTAGCCACTCCATCAGCATCAACAGACGGGGCGACAAAAGGTTATGCGGACACATTAGACGGACATAATGTTAAATTAACAGGAGACCAAACAATAGCAGGAACAAAAGAATTCAGTGGAAAACTAGCAACTTCATTAGGTGTCCCGTGTATAGTAGGCAGGAATTCAAAGGGAACAGGAGCAACAGGAGGCTTAGAATCATATGGAAACACAGCCAACACGAACGGACCACACATACAAGCATTTGTTCATACATCTGTTTATCCTGTATTTCAACAATTAAACTGGGGGCAAGACAATATTTCTTTAAATTTTGATTGTTATTATGATGGTTCAAACTGGAAATCAAGCAACCTAAACTCCAACTTTCAAATATACAAGACAAACAACAAACTCAGTTTTTATCATGGCACAGGTGTTGCAGTGGGAGGAACTATAACTTTGGCCGAGGCAATGGGTGTTAATACATCAGGAGAGGTAAGCATCCCAACAGCATCCAGCGGTTCTTTAACATTACGAAAAAGAGCAAGTCCATATAGTTATGACCCATAAATATTTTTTAAATCGGGAGGATATACGAATTATGGCATAATTGTTTCTGCTAATGGTTTGCTTCATGCTTGGTCTACTTCAAACTCTACGGGTGAGCCCTCTGGTGCTTATAATTTGTTCCACTTAACGGGGCTTGGACATACTCATCGGACAGGAGGCTAAAATCAGATATTAATACATTAGATTCCGGGGATTGTTGCGAGAAACTAATGAAAATAAATTGTTGTTCATATTATTTGAAATCAGACGAAAAGAAAGAACAAAAGAACCACGGATTTATTGCCGACGAAGTTAAAAAAATATTTCCTGGATTTGTATCTGAAAGTGGAATGAAAGCGGATGACGGAAATGGAAATCTTGAAGGCATAACATATACAAGTTTTATACCAATATTAGTTAGTGCTTTTCAACATTTAATGGAAAAGGTTAATAATTTAGAAAAAGAAAATAAACTTTTACTTAATATATTACAAAATTTATCTAACCAATTAGCAGAAATCCGAGCAGTTGTATTTCCCAATGCCCCCTAGATTACACCCACCACCACCAATCATAGAGACGGAAGACCTGGCACCAGAGTTGAAAAATAGGGTCTTTGATGTCCAAATTAAACAGGAAGAAAAAAAAATTAGACCACGAATACGAGGACAGCTGGGATTGCTGTTTGACTAAGCAAAAAACCGACAGCCGACTTATTAAATACTTATTTCAAATGGGTATCATTATCGCCATTATACCCTTTGTATCGTAAGGCTGTCTGAAAAGAACTTACCGTGCGAGGTAGCCAACACTTATGTAGGTATTTCAACACTATTGATTGGGATATGCCTTCCTTCACCAAGTTCTGGGGGTGGTAAAAAGTAAATTAAAGACCAAAAGCAGATAATCCAATCATATTATCATAATGAATTTGAGATTTAAGATGTCTAGATAAACTACCAATTCTTAAAGATTTACTACATTTACAAGTAATTTTTTTGAACTGTATATTCTATGTTTTAGATTTACCTCATCTCTATTTTGTTCTCTGTATTCTTTCTGTTTTCTGTATATCTCATCTCTATTTTGTTGTTTGTATTCTCCCTGTTTTTGTAGAAGTTGATCTCTGTTTTGTATTAAGTATTTTTCTGGTATTCTGCTATTTGTTCTTTTTTTGTTCTTTATATTCATTTTTCGTTCGTCCAGCAATATTTCTGTTTACGCAATTTTCTGTTTTTCTAATACATTCACCTTCTCGTTTCCTCGATTAATTTACATTTTCACACTGATATTCTTCAATCAATTCAACGAAGGCATCATCATATTTGACGATTTCAAAAGAAGAAATATAATGATATTTTCCATTCATCCATAGTTTGTAATATAATTTGTGAGCATAAAGTCTTTTGTATAATGGTTGAGCGGTTGAACCAACATACACGTGTTCCGTTTGATACGACCTAATCGCATATATTTTACCTTGTTTATAATCAGGGATCCTTTTATATCTTTTATTCTCGTTATCTTTAAATCATAAATTAACGCATTCACACAAGTGAATTTTATAAAAAGCATCATTACCCGCACAGATTAACGGCAGGGCTTCATCAAAACTCACACACCAGTCGCTCATTGGTTTGTAAGAGCATTTAAATTTTGTTTCCATTCCTTTTTGAATACAATAAATACAACTTTCGTTCTTTTTTTCGCTAACCCGCAAATAGAAATCACAGGCGGTCCGTCCTAACACAGAGCACACAAATAATAATATTAATAACATAATATATTATACAACATATAGAACCTTTTTTAAAAAAAGCTTCACCAAAAAATAGAGGATGAGTGAATTCAAATACCAAAAGATTATTTTTCTGAGTAATGATTTTCCAGGCGGGGTTAATGGTAGCAAGACATTTGACAAAACCATTAAATTGAACTTTACACCGACTAGAATGAATGTTAAGTTTATACACTATATGAATGACACATCGGAAACGAAAACAAAAATCCTTCATATGGATCGCATTGGGATTATTGGCACATTCGCCGACAGCAACATCGCAAACATTTCCAATCTTAGCTACAACTTAGGTATTATTAATTGGACCGATGGACAATACAGTTTTAGAGTGCTTAAAACAGACAATGGTAGTATTGAGACTGACCAACTAGCTGGAAGAATTGTTATTTGTTTAGAATTTTTGGCTTGATTAAATATAGTAGCGATGGAAAAAATTAACGATATACGAGTTAGACCAGTTAAGCAAAACGGAGATGGAGACAAGTTGGCAAAGGGATATAAGTTATTTGATGAACGGTATGCCAATATTTTTCTTATCGCTCGTAAGAAGAGTGGTAAGAGCACGGCAGTGTTTGAAATCCTGAAAAGGACGACTGACAAAAAGACCCGTATTGTCTTCATCGCCAGCACGATACACAAGGACCACATTTACAAAGAAATTGTTAAGCACTTCAAGAAGAAGGGAAACCCAATTGCGATATACACATATTTGAAACGGACGGATACAGTGTGATTGATTACGAATTAGATAAGCTCAATAAGCCAGACGAAGAGCAAGAAGAAGGTGAGATTGTTCAGGATGGTAAAGATGAAGTAGAAAAGCCGAAGTTTCTTTATTTTGGAAAAGAGGAAAAGAAGAAGCAGGAAGCCCCCGCAGAAAGACCGAGCAAATACATTACACCAGAAGTCGTGTTCGTCCTAGATGATTTGGGTAGTGGGTTGAGGGATAAGTCCGTGAGCGACCTACTGAAGAAAAATAGACACTACAAGTCAAAGGTGATTATGAGCTCGCAATACCTACAAGACCTTAGACCTGAGGCTATAAAACAATTAGACTACATTTTAATCTTTCTGGGTCAAAGTGTGGATAAAATGGAACTTGTATATAAACATTTAGACCTTGGATATGAGTTTGATTACTTCCTAAACAGATATCACGAAGCGACGAAGGAAAGATTTAACTTTTTGTATGTAGATGCGGTGTCTGATGAATTACGAAAGAACTTCAATATTCGTTTTAAGTAATTTTATTATTTATTTTTTTTAGAACTATATAGGAACCTTTTTTGAAAAAAAGCTTCACCAAAAAAGTCGGGTCGTAGGGTGTCCCTACATGCCAACATCACCAGTGATTATCAGTAGTCCATCAGGTTACAACATCAGTTACAATCCCAGTATGCCACAAGCAGGAGGAAAAAGAAAATCAAAAAAGAAACAAACAGGATGCAAAGTAAATTGGGCGAAAGTCGGACAAGCGATATTGGATGCTAATAGGTTTATCAAGAAGAATCAATTGGTTTCAAGGGGTGCTACTTTTCTTAGCGATGTCGGAGTGCCTTATGCCGATCGTGTAGCGAAGGCGGCGGCGAAACAAGGATACGGCAAGCAACGAGGCGGAGCGGTCAAATTTCGTTAACCCCAACAGTGGATTTGTATTAAACTAAACTTTATATTATTTTTTTCGCTAACATATACAATGGTTGTAAAGAAGCCGAGGAAGAAACTTAAACAACGACCTCCGAGGATATACAGAACCAAAGATGGTCGGCCGTATATTAAAGTGAAAGGCAAACGAGCATATCTCAACTTTGGAAAGAAAACGAATGACCTTTCAACACTTCAAATCGTTAAACTGTTTCTGAAATATATGAGAAAGACTACTCCTACCAAGCAAAAAACCCGTGAGAAAGTGGTTGTATCAGACTTCAACCGTCTTGAATACGAGAACCGCAATCAGATACAAGACAACTTACAGAAAAAATATGACCTGACACACGAGCAGGAAGAAAGGAAAAGAAGAAAAGGGATGAGATAGAAGAAGAAAAGAAAAGGTTGGAAATAAAAGAAATCAAAGACCTTGAAGAGAAAGAGGAAGAAAAGAAAAGAAGAGAGAGGAAGGAGGATGCTAAAATGAAGGAAAGACAAGCAGAAAAGAAAAGAGAGATTAAAAGGTTGAAACGAATAAATGAAGAACTCAGAGAATTCCAAAAAACTAAAAGGCTTTTATTAATGCCACCAGACAAAAACAAAAATTACAGTAAAAGCCCGCAACGAGCTCGGAAAAAACCTCAACCGTCTGAGACTACGGTGGAAGATATAACTCCAGAATGGAATGCGAACCTAAGTAAGATTGAGTATTTACAGCGAGAAAAAATAGTTAATGAGATGGTTGAAAGTTCTGTCCAGAGTAGAGGTGATAACAAAAAAACTAACAAGCAAATCGTTCAAGACTTAGAAAAAGCAGGTATTGTAGTTATCCTTGTCAAGAGTGGAAGAGTTGTTAATTACAAAAAGTCTTTACAGCAATTTTTAATCAAACATGAAACAACGAAAAACATAAAAACATCTGCGGAAGGATAGGCTTCATTTAATGCTTGGATAGAAAAGAAAACGAAGCGAGCAGAACAAAAACAACAACGACAACAACAACAACAACAACATCAACAACAACAACAACCAGGACCAGAACAACAACAACAACAACAACAACCAGGACCAGAACCAGAACCAGAAGAACAGCCACCAGCAGGCAATGAGGATGTGAAAGACTTAATAAATCAATTCCAAAATATGCCGCAGTTAGAAGATGACCAAGGTGGGAATGGCTACCGCGGACTAATGACGGACGAAATAGATGACATTATGAAAAAGCACGATTGGTATTTGGGAACAGTAGCCAGCGACGAAATAAACAAACTGAAACCAGAAAAAAGAAAGAAGTATGGTTTTATAATGAACTTAGATAAGTCTAGTCAAGCGGGCTCACATTGGATTGCTGTTTGGGTTGACATCATTAAAGACAATTCTATTGAAATATATGATCCACTCGCTTTGTATAAACCTACTGACCTTTTCCAACACCAAGTGAAACAGCTTATTAAAAAGAGTAAGCCGAGCACATACCTGCTTATGAAGGTTAATCAGGTTAAAAACCAAAGCGACACAAGCACAACCTGCGGGTGGCATAGTATTAGGTTTTTGTTACAAAGAGCGAAAGGAAGCCGTTTTAAACGACAACAACAAGCAAGATATGACGCAGTTATCACGCAAATACTACATCAAAACCAAACATAAGTGTCATATAAAAGGGATAAGAGTAAAGCAAATCATCCACAAGCAGTAAGCTTACACATAATACAAAACAAGTGATACAACAAACAACAAATGACGCTATGGCACGAAAACACTGTAGACACTGTCGACTATCGATGCTACTAGGAACACTCTGTCCTACTGCCTATCCAGGTTCTTTTGCAACTCTATGTGCTCAACCTAACAATAAAAAGGCAGGAATACTCTCTCCTCTCGGCCGAACACTCTAATGCGGGCTTCACACCCTCAACGAAAACCTGTGGGGAATTTTTTCTCACCTGTCTCTGATGGTGTGGTGCTCTCAGGCGGGTTACCCTAGGACTCACACTATGGAACCCTAGCCCTTGCCTCTAAGCACTGCTCTCAGGCGCGTTGCCCTAGGACTCACACTATAGAACCCTAGCCCTTACCTCTAAGCATACCCTCTCTCTGACTAGTCACTGCCTCGCGTCTGCCTATAAAAGAACAGAAATGGCATGAGAACACTACGGCCCCCACACACTCTCACTAGCTTTACGTGACACGTCAACGCGGAACTGTCATACACTCTACGCAACTCTCTGTGCGCAACATGACAACAAGTTTTTATTTTGCTAAATTGATTGTACAATGAGAAAGATAGTATTCCCACCCAAACCCGTAGCGGTTGCAGGGTACCATCACTACAACCACCAACAACAGGGACACCGACGGAACGGGTTTGTTGGCTGGGGGAGCATTTGGCCTTGAGCGTGGCAGCCCGCTAGGATCTGTGCGCAAACGGTCAAAAGACACAGATGCACGTCGTAAAGCGAATATGAAAAAAAGAAAGAAGAAAGAAGGAAAGAAAGAATAAAGAAGAGAGAAAGGGAAAGAAAATAGAAAACAGAAACAACTACAGGGAACTAAATAACTGGAACATAACCTAGTAACCGACTGGCATAAGCCAAATCTGTCCGGGGCGCGCCTTCTGCAAAACTTCTAATCAGTTGCAAACAGGAATTGCTGTATCCTCTCGTCCAGGCCGAAGCGGGAATCCCTCCAGTGCCGAACCACTGACTTCGTGAAGCAGACCTTAACCACAACTCGAGCTCGTCGACGGGGCGCCTGCTACGATGCGGGGGAACTCCGATGAAGGAAGATTGGAGAGAGAGAGAGGAGGGGGGGCCGGTAGGGGAATGTGGTCCAAGGACGGTAGCAAAGAACAAGCCTGGTCCGTCCATCCCCCCTTAAAAACAAATCCCACCTCATACCAGAAAAACCTCTGGGAAGAAAATTTTGAAAAAATTCCTTTAAGAGTGAGCAGACTTTGAAGATGATGTGCCAGTCCTTGACAATGTAGACCTTCGTACCGAGAAATCATAACATTGTTTCACAAACAAAATGAATAATCACAGAGTTAAATGTCGCTCACGACACACGCACACAGTATATATCGCTTTACACTCACATGTCATGTGCAAACGTAATACACGTGGAACACAACATTCTCACTCTCTCCGTCGACAACATCACCTCTATGTCGCTCACGATACACGCACACAGTATGTATCGCTTTACCCTCACACATGTTATACGCAAACGCAACACACGTGGAACACGACATAATCACAAAAGTGAACATAGTGGACACGAATCAAACTCATGCAGCCCACGCACAACTGATTCAAACATCCACAACACAACACAAAAGCGGAGAACGACATGGGTCATGCATGCCTTTCCTGTCACACGCCCCATCACATGTCCCCCACTCAATACGCAAGCGTGCACACGCATGGCACAAACACAACATCAAAGCGTTCATCATTCTCGCTCATGAGACACTAATCCTTTCAGCTTCGCCAGCACTTCACACACTCTTAGCAGCATTAATGCCAAAGTCTCTCAAGCACTCTTCTAGCGACCAATCACTCACTCGCTCTGTGCTAACTTAGCCTACTATCTCTGTACTGTCACTCCTCTACCTCATCTCTGTCCTCACTCTCGCCGCCGCCTCATAGCACATATCACATTACATGTCATGCATTTGGTCAACACGTAGTTCAAACTAAGACAAGTCGTACCAGTCATACAGGCATACAGGATGAAAGAGAAAATGGAACTCTATCCAAACCCATTCATGCAGTCACACACGCAATTTACACGACATCTCGTCAGAACATAGGTAACGACAATCGAAAGAAACTCAACTCTGAACATTTATGACCAAACAATCATAACGATGGACGACATGCATGGTAGGCACATTTATGTAACCATGACACCACACACCATGCATTCGGCGATAAAAACAACACAAAAGGATGACAACGAACATGTAAACACAATGAAAACAAAAACGCAACGCCCGTTCAATGCATTCGTTAATCATCCAAGTGCCGCGATCAGAGTTGATTTAATAAACAAAGCCTCCCCGACTGTGGACTGAAGAGGCCAAGGCCCATGCCGGGGCGCCACTCAAGCAGAGCAAGTGCAAACCGATCGCCAGAGTTTAGGGCGGTGTAGCTGTATGAAAACTCAATGTTAAATGAAGCTGTCAGTAGTAGTAGTAGCAGTAGCAGTAGTAGTCGTAGTAGTAGTAGTAGTAGTAGTAGTAGTAGTAGTAGTAGTAGTAGTAGTACTAACAGTAGTAGTAGTAGTAGTAGTAGTAGTAGTAGTAGTAGTAGTAGTAGTAGATAAAGTCATGAGCACGACCTTAATAAAGTGGGCGCGGCTGATTCCATCTGTCTGGGGAGAGAGCTTCTTTGCCGAGCCATCCTTGAGGGCCTTCCTGTACGTGTCCATGAAGGGGACCTTGAGGGTGCGCAGCGTGCGAGAAATGTTGAGGCATTCTTCTCGGTGGTAGACTTCCTTACTGACCAGGTCGTAATTGGGGCGTGGAAATGAGGCTGGAAGACTTATTTCGTCACACCTGAACGTAAAAGACCCACCGTGTAGCAAACAGGTCTGGAATTTGCAAAGGAGACCTTTAGGGTTGGTTGCTACTTCGATGGTCTTGCTTGAGGGACTGTCCTATGTATGCAAGGAACTTGAACAGACTTGAACAGACTTGAATACATAGTGCCAAATCGCCTCTCTGCGTGTGGTGAACATGAACAACGGTCACCATGACCGGCCACTCAAAGACAGGTGAACTAGCTGTCCTGTGTGGGTGTGATGGCAGACCTTGAGCTTGCTCGCTGTTGGTGTTTCCAGAAGCAGGTAGGTGTTCCCCAATTCGAGCTGTGCACAGCACACACTATGTGTGACTCTTCCGAAAAATAGGGAAATTCGAATTGTAAGTCTTGACTACCATCCCGTGAGGAAATTACCAACCGGCATTCAAATGAATACACACACGGCTGTCATTTGATCTCAAAATATTTCCTAGAACAGGGAAGTTACCAAAAGACGCTGGGATGGTCGATTCCAGTTTATTTAGTACACTTGCTTAACAGACCACTTGTCCCTTGCGAAAAAAATACAAATTCTGAGAACTAACGAGAATATTTCAAGTGGAACACGAGTTGTGTAGCGGTTTGAGTTGTTCAATTCAGTCTGAGAGAAAATGAGGGAAAATGTGTTAAGTATTGCCAATTTAACTGACATATGACTTGTTGTATCATTTTACCTGGAGTGTGTTGACTGGGAACAGGAAAAAGCTGTCAAGTGAAACTCTAAAGTTTCAAATATGTGAAAAAGGCAATAGTCAAGCTTTCTAAAAAGCTAGCTGGTAAACGGTGAAATAAATTGATCTGTTAACTGCAGTTGAAAACGTAACAACTACACGTTATGACAGTTGATAAATAATGGAAAAATGAAGTAACGGAACTAAAAATAGAAGTGTAAACTTGAAGTAAAAACTTGAAGAAAGTTTAACACAATAATAATGTTTCGGTCCGGTACGGTATTCATCAGTTCCGATAGGCCTGCATATGTAAGTTCTCCTATGTGCGAGTGGTCGTTAGCATATAAACATAGATCAGTTAAACTTTATCATATAAAAATGTACATTTCAAAACTATAAGTAAAAATATTTAATTTAATGAAAGAATCATTGAAAAATAGTAAAAACTGACTTCAAACCAATCGATTTCCATTCTCCCACCGCTTTTTCCCAACTAATTTGCACACCCCCCACCGGAAAAAACTGGCCACCTTGCCACCTCAAAAAATGATGCTTGTGATGACAAAAAATCAGAGTCAGTTTTCATATGTTCCCTGTATGCTCTTCAATAAGTTTTTATATAATATCTTTCTGTGTATGCTTATAATTAAATGTACAAAGTTTTTTTACAAAAAGGTAACCTTAAGCTTTCAAACAAACCGGCCAAAATCAGCAAAAATAGGGCATAAGGCCCTCACTCAGAAATTTTTTGATTTAAATACAAAGCAGGCACAAGTACAGAAGGGAAGGAAATCAAAGAGATTATTTAATAAAAGCATTTTCTACAGAAAGAGCAGAAAAAATTGAAAATCTATAAAAATTTCAACCACGATTTTTTTAGCCTGTCTGCAGCCCAGAACAGATCACCAACAGCAGGGTTACAAAGAAAGGAGCAGTAGTTGAACATATGTAAAACAAAGACTATGTGATTGTGAATAGATTCAGCACATTACATTCCCAGAAAAGCACATACAACACATATAGGAGTGATAAAAGACAAGTGCAAAAAAAGTGCTTCAGGGAAGAAAGAACAACACATGCGACAGATATTTTACAACACACCATTTTGCAGACATCATGGGCACAACGTTTGGAAAGACTGTGCAATGCCACGAATCGTGAAAGTATGCATGAGAAACACACACAAAAAAACACAAAACACTCTCTAGGCATGACTTTTATTAATCTCGACCCCGCAAAAACAGTCAAATACAAAAAAATTTAGTGCTGCCTTCATTTCAAATGCTACGTATATCGATAAGCCTGTCTGCTCAAATTTTTTTTGGAAATTTTTCTTGTTTCCTCTCTGGGAATTGGCATGGTCTTGTCAAATACTACCAAAGAAATCCACGGGCCGGCGCCACCAAAATCATGTCGGAGGTCAAGTTCATCGCAGCAGCTAAATGTTCAAACCACATCGTTTCAAGCAAAAGTAAGCATGACACAAGTGTTTGTTTTAGAAAAAAGTGGTAGCACACTACTTTTCACCCTTATTTTCGACCGCAATTTTCACTTCTCAGGACATAGCAAGTATGTTGTTTTTAACTGAAAAATGCTGTTTGCATGATGCACTCTGCACTCATTTTTACACACAAGTGCACAAATGAATTCACATGTTATGTTGAGTAATCTTGCCTAAGTGTTTTTGCAGAGAAGTACGGTACAAAAAAAAAACTAGCAAAACATATGTTGAAAATTAGTTTGTTAAAATTCAGAACATACTCTGGAACGCAGCAATACCTTTAATACACTGAAAAACTTCTCCTCCTGCTACCTATTCCCAATTAAAAACATTGAATTCTGTGCAAACAGCACTTCAAAAGCTTGAATATTGAATGACTTTACCTGCTTTGAAGTTGATGGGAGCTCTAACGACCACTAGAACCTACATATGTCAAAAACAGTAAAATGTCAACTGTAGTGGCTTTAGCCTGTCGTTAAAGTGCTCAGTCTGATAAGTGACTAGGTAAAAAGTTACTGGTTAGATGCAAGAATGCTTACTACGCAGGAACGAACGTACCTACATTTATTTTCTTTTATGTAGAATTAAAAATAATAACTTAAATAAATTAAATAGTACATTGAAATAAAGTGAAAACTAAAGGTCATTTATTAGCCTTTTGATGTGCAGTTAGCTACATATGTGGTGACATAAGAGAACTTTTAGCGGTTTGTACTTTAATTGTCCAAAATCTAGAAAATCCCAGTTACCGTACTCCTCAAGAAGTGATCGCAGCTATTAATGGATATGATTTTGTTCATCATATTCTGAGACTAGGAATATTAACTTCAAGTATGAATTCATTAGGTTTCTCTACTTACGCTTCATTATAGATTCTATTAATTTTTTTCATTTCCTTATTTTATTATTAATAAAATCATATAAATAATATTATTCCTACGAATATTGTAGTTTTGTTCCTCTAGTTCCTCCGGGCCCGTATTTAAACATTCAACATATGAAATAATATACACAGCCAGAGCGATACCCCCCCCCCCCCCCAGGGGGTATATACCAGTATAATACCGATATATACCGGTATGATACCTGTATGGGTTCATAGACTTTAAAAAAAGGTAGGGTATGGAACCATACCACTCAAAAATTAGGATTATGAATTTTTCAACTTAGAAAATTTTCATATCACGAGGTATGAGGATGGGGGATTGGTGATGGGGAATGGGGGATGGGGGATGGGAGATAGATGATGGAGGATGGAGGATGGGAGATGGTGGATGGGGGATGGGCGATGGGGATGGGGGATGGGAAATGGGGATGGGGGATGGGGGATGGAAGGCTGGGGTATAATATACGTACCAAGGTTGAGCCCCCCCGCCCCCCGGATAGTAACAGAGTTTCCTTTCTTGAGAAAGCTGAGGGGGCCTATGAATCCCCCCCCCCCCCGCCCCCCCTCCCTTCAATAAAGTTACGAAAGTGGGGAAAGTGGGCAAATTTGGGAACTTTGGGAAACCATGGAAAGTCAGGAAAGTTAGAAATGTTGACATAGACACACACCCCCCCTCCCCACAGTAAAGTTGGGAAAGCTGGGAAAGTTGAGAAAGTTAAGAAAGTTGAATCCCCCCCCCTCCCCCCCCCCCCCTCCCTTCAATAAAGTGGGGAAAGTGGGGAAAGTGGGAAAGTTGGGAAAGCATGGAAAGTCAGGAAAGTTAGAAATGTTGACACACACACCCCCCCTCCCCACAGTAAAGTTGGGAAAGCTAAGAAAGTTGGGAAAGTTGGGAAAGTATTAAGTTGGGTTGGGAAAGTACTAACACTGAACATAAACATATATGAGACAAGGGGGGGGGGGGGGAAGGGGGGGTACACAAAGTTCATTTTCCCCTCCCCAAAACCCCCCATCCCCTACTCCCAACACCTTTCAGTGATAATAATAATAATAATAATAATAATAATAATAATAATAATAATAATAATAATAATAATAATAATAATAATAATAATAATAATAATAATAATAATAATAATAATAATAATAATAATAATAATAATAATAATAATAATAATAATAATAATAATAACAACAATGATAATAATAACTAACCCTAATCCTAACCCTAATCCTAACCCTAATCCTAACCCTAACCCTAAACCCCTAACCCTAACCCTAAACCCTAACACTAACCCTAACCCTAACCCTAACCCTAACCCTAACCTAACCCTAACCCTAACACTAACCATAACCTTAACACTAACTTTAACACTAACCCTCACGCTAACCCTAACCCTAACCCTAACCTCAACCCTAACACTAACACTTAATCTAACCCTTACTCTAACACTTATCTAACCCTTACTCTAACACTTAATCTAACACTTACTCTAACACTTACTCTAACCTGAACCCTAACCCTAATCCTAACCCTAACCTTAACCCTAACCCTAACACTTAATCTAACACTTATTAATACTCTAACCCTTAATCTAACCCTTAATCTAAAGAAATAAAAAAAAAAAACAAAAAAAACAAACAAAAAAAAAAGGAAAAAGAAAAAGGAAAAAGAAAAAAGAAGAAAAAGAAAAAGAAAAACAGAAAGAAACAAGAAACAAGAAACAAGGAACAAGAAACAAAAAACAAGAATCAGAAAAAAGAAAAAGAAAAAGAAAGAAGAAAGAAAGAAGAAAGAAAAAAGAAAAAAGAAAAGAGATAAAATGGAAAATGAAATAAGAAAAAATAATTCGAAAAAGAAAAATATTCGAAAAAGAAAAAAGAAAAAAAATCATCAGAACCAAAGAAATAAACATGAATAAAAAAGAAAAAAGAAACATATAAGGAAAAAGAACAAGAAAAAAGATAGAAAGAGAAAGAAAGAGATAGAGATAGAAAGATAGACAGAAAAAACAGTAGAAAGAAAGATATAAGAAAGATAGTAAGTATAGAAATAAGATAGAAAGAAAGAAATTAAAAAAAAGAAGAAAGAAAGAAGGAAAGAGAAAGACAAAAGATAATAAGAAACAAAGAAAGAAAACAGCACTTTTGGTTAGCAAAAAGGCACTACTAAGGGTATTTTAGGAACTCTGCGCAGTCAGGCCTGAACAAAACCTTTTCACACTTTCCTTACTTTCCAACTTTTCCAACTTTCCAAACTTTTCAGTTTTTTTTAAAGGGGGGGGAGTTGGGAGAGTGGGGAGTCCTTGGAAAGCTCAACTTTCCCAAAATTTGGTACGTATATTATACCCCTGCCAGATGGAAGATGGGGAATGAGAGATGGAAAATAGGCCCGGGATGGGAGAGTGAGATGGGAGTTGGGAGATGGGGGATGGGGGATGGGGGATGGGGGATGAGGTGGGGGATGGACGATGGGGGATGGAGGATAGGGGATTGAAGATAGGGATGTAGGATGGGGGATGGAGG
>WBZZ01005561.1:50000-60357 GCA_019918135.1 Paulinella micropora
CTTCTTCTCCTTCTCCTTCTCCTTCTCCTTCTTCAACTTCTTCTTCTTCTTCTTCTTCTTCTTCTTCTTCTTCTTCCTCCTCCTCTTCTTCCTCTTCCTCTTCCTCTTCTTCCTCTTCCTCTTGCTCTACTACTACTACTACTACTACTACTACTACTACTACTACTACTACTACTACTACTACTGCTACTACTCGCTGACCTTCTAGTAGTCCCAGCCCGATCCGTCTCGTGGTTTGCATGGCCAGGGCGGATGAGGTACTGGTACAGCGCGAACCATTGAAGTGCGAATTCATGATTGATAGTAAAGCGTACTAGACCTACTTTGGGGCTTTCTTGCGGCGGCCTTGAACCTTAGTCGCTGGCGGTGGAAAATTGTCAAAATTATCATAACTGAGATTCATGATCAACGCCTGCAACTAAACTTCAGTATTGATAGCCGCGGTAAATTACTTAGGTGGATATGATAGTATACGATGTACCGGTAACAGTATTAATATTAATCGTATGTATACCGTGACGGTGATTCAGTAATATTATATTTAAGATCGGGCTCCCAGCTCGGACTGACCGTCACGAACTGAGCCGCGCACGAGTCAACGACTCAGTTTGAGCCGCTTGAAAGAGCCTAGGTCATCATTCAAGAAATTGACTACATCGGCCCGCGGCAGCTAGTGAGTCTGACTCAGACACCGCAGAATTGAAATTAATTGGATAACTCAGCCTCCGTTAGCTGAGTCATCATAATCTTTTATATACCGTGACGCCTCAGGCGGCCTCAGTTTAAAGTTTACGTACCGCCGCATTGATTCTTATTAATAGCACTGGAAGTTCACTGTTTGTAACGACGTACTAACTATTAATACATAACATGATCATCGCTACTAGACTAGTGTAGGCATCACCCCCGGATAGCCGGTAAAAAGTACCTTTTCCTGGTGACAGGTGCACCAGCTTGTTTTTCAGTATTATTTGTCCGGATTGGACCTGATGCCATTTTATTCCTGGTCTGTTGCCGTTTTCCTTTTTGGCTTCACTGAGCTAATACAACGAGACATCATTCTCATTCTTGAGGAATGTGTTTGGTTGTATTACCGACTTTTTACGAGCTATCGTTGGGGGCATTACATTTGGATTCCACATCACTAGGGTGATTTCTTTCTGCTTTGCCACACAGGCAACAGAGTGAATTTTCACTGACCTGTCTCACACGGGGACGTCAGACGAAAACAAATACTCCAACACAGCTCCCTCATAACTCTTTCACAAAACAAATAATTTGATTGGTCTCAAGCAGGTGTCTCGTACCCTCTAGCCCAATCAGTATCTGTGTGCTCACAAGGAGACATCAGATACAAACTCTCTGTCATTCTTGCTGTTCTCACACAGAGACCAAGAAGAAGGAGGTGGACAGAAGAGTGAAGGAACACACACAAAACACAAACAAGCATAGGGACAGGAGCACAACACTTTACCCTTCTAGTTTGTGCATTTATCTGCATTATCTCACACATACGTCAGAGTATTTTTGCAAATCTCTGATCGTTTTTTAAAGGTAGGTCTGAGAACCTATCCGACCGACTGTCGACTTCTCAAGGAGAGCTTTTCTAGCTTCTCTATTACTATCTGTGTGTAGGTCCAAGTGCCTCATACTAGATACAATATAGAAAAGAAGGAGGAGAAAGTAATCTGAGTAAGGAGAACAAGAAATCGGAGAAAGTCTCAAAGACTATTTTTCTCAAACAAAAACAAACATACAAACAGTGTTTCATAGAGGACAGGGAATCTTATCCTACCCTCTCTATTAGTTTCTCTCTTCACTAGTCAATCGACTGAAGGAGGAACAGAACACAAACGAACAAAAACCAAACATAGGAGCTGACACTGTCCTCCTGTTGATCACTACTACGACATCATGTCGACAGAGACCGCCGAAGTGAGTGAATTCTCGGAGGCAGATCAAAGAAGAGAAGAAGAAGAAGCAGGAGGAGGAGGAGGAAGAGGATTGAATGAAGGAGGAGGAGGAGGATTGAATGAAGGAGGAGGAGGAGATGAAGGAGTAGGAGGAGGAGTAGAAGAGGGCTGGGATGATGAAGGAAGATATGGAGGAGACGAAGATGAAGGAGGATTTGAACAAGAAGAGACGGGAGGAGGAGGAGCATATGGTAATCCCTTACCACCTGCCTACACGGGAGGAGGAGGACGAAAAATGATCGACTTGATTCATAGTGATGGAGAGGAGATCACAGTGGAGGAACAACAGTGGGTGCAAGACCACTATGACCTCACTAAAGAAGAGTTTGATAACAAGATGGGGGTAGAGAAGGACACCTATGTGTGGATCCCTCAGGATCAAAGAAGAGAGAAAAGTCGTGCTAAAAAGGATGTCTATATCCTATTATCAAACACAGCACAGCTCCTCGGCAAACTGGTCTCTGATCCAGAAGAGAGAAAGAAGATACAGCATATCAAGTTTGGGGACACACACACCCACCTTGAATTACTCGATGCTATCTTTGGGGTGTACACTCAAACCCTGATTTGGGAACGTACATACGGCCCACGATGTGAGGGTTACCTCCAGTACACAAACCCAAGAGCAACGGCCAGATTCCTCGCGACTGGTCAGGAGGCAGTCGATGTAACAAAAATGAAGACCAATCTGGGTTCGAAAAACTCGAGTGGCATATTTCATTTTTTTACAATGGAAATAAAGGCCTTGGAGGAGGGGAAGGCAGAGATGGAAAAAAGCATTAAGGCAGCAGGAGAAACTCATCCTGTGATTGATGAGTTAGAGAAGACCGACAGAGTTCTGACCAAGATCAGACTGTTGATGGGTGCGTTACTGCACAAGGAGGCATGGAAGAGATGGATTCCTACCAAGGATCACTCTGTCCTTAAATCACTTAGTAACGCACCACCGGTCGCCAACAAAGCAGGTGTTGACCAATATGTGGAGAAATATAATTTTCTCAGATCTGCTTCTGAATTGGTGGCCTTTATCACTCATGCTCAAAAGCTGGTGATATCTGAGAAGAAGAAGGCGAAAGAGAATGAGGAGTTCGAGAAGACGATGAGACTGGAAAGAATGAAAGCAAAAGTGAGTGGTGCAAAGACACACCCTCCGACATATTTGACCCCACCAGCTCCTGCCCCACCAGCCCCTGCACCCTCGGGCTCAACTACGGTGGTGGTCACAAACACGGAGAAGAAGGACAGACAGAACATCATAAATGCCTTCAAGGGGAAGAAAGGAGGAGTGGCAAGTCTCATGCTATATGCCAAGACGAGCTCAGACAAAGACTCTGATGCTTCGCTTTTGAGCAAGCTCAAAGAGATCAATGCCTGCATGAAGGCTTTTCCTTGCGACGAAACGCAGGAATACGAGGCCCTTGTTACTATTTTTGACCAATCTCTAGTCTCGGAGGGATTTGATCTGACACAGTACAAGTTTTTGAGAAAGAAGGAGGAGATTAAGAGAAACAATGCAACAGGCCTAGACGCTCAGTGTGAACTGGCGGTGGCCACACTCATTTCATATTTTCAATCTCATGGATACCAGCATGTCTGCACTGGTACTCTCATAGGATTTGAAATCTTTGAGACAGTGGCGATGAGTTTGAGGAGTGCTGTTGGCTTGGCGGCGACCCTTACGGAGGTAGTTTCCTCCTATGGGCTATTCGATGGCCGCAAGTCGATCATCCTCTATTTCTTTTCGGCGTTACACACAGTTAACCCGAGCAAGCTTACTCAGCTCATACAACAATGCTCGACGTTTAGCTCAGTGAAGTCCAAGAACTTCCTCGAGACACACGTGTTCGAAGATACGGTTCAAAGCGTTGCTCCGTCAGCACTGTTTCAAGAAGTGATGAGTGCATGCTCAAACATGGACTCGCTCACGGAGGCACATACGGCACAGGCAGGCGGTGTACCTGTTGGCGCACAAGCCACGTACACAAACAGAGTTGCCGGTTGGAAGAGACAGAGAGAGCCAGACCTGAAGACCGCATGTTGGAGGTGGTTCGCGGGCTTGCAGTGTAAGGCACAGATGGAGAACAGAGACTGCTCTTTCAATCATGATAGGCAGAACCCAACAGCAAGGGCAAATTTTCTGAGCAGGACGGAAGGCAAGGAACCAGGCCTTTTCAATATGCTTCAGATTGCCGCTGTGAACGAAGGTTGGTATGCCAATATGTGTGATGATGAGGAGTTACGAGAGGCAATCATTACCTACATGAAGAGGATGAAGGAGAAGAAGGAGGAAAGGGAGAGACAAAAGAACTTAAAGGCCTCTCAAAGAGGACGAGAAGGAGGAGCAGGAGCAGGAGGACGAGGAGGAGGAGCAGGAGGAGGACGAGGACGAGGAACATGGAGAGGAGCCTCGAGGTGGCAGGGAACCCCTCAGAGAGGAAGAGGAGGAGGTCGGGGATATACCCCTTATGGAGGGAGAGCTGTTCGAGCTCCAGCCCCCCCACCCAGAGGAGGAGGAGGCTCGTGGGCAAGCTCCAACCCGAATTTCGGTCGAGCTCAGGCCTACAACACTGCCTCGGAGACCGATACGTCATCCTACCCGGACACTACTCAAGGTAATCGTTTCGAGGTGGTGGAATGACTGGAGGGGGAAGAAGAGAGGAAGGAGAAGACTGTGAAGTTTAACCCTAAAGTCACAGTGCTTTCTAATGCTGTTGTGCAAACTGGGCCAACGCTTCCTCTATGTGAAAACAAAGATGTGGGTACACAGAGACTGCAGCCCCAAGGTAGTCTCATACCCGTTCATACAGCACGGTTACCAATGATAACTGATGCAAATAGGAAGGCGAGACTTGCGATGGAGGCGAGGAGGCCAATGGCAGACGTATCGCCTCGGCCAAGCAAACAACCACGAACAGACTCAATGTCCACGGTCGCGGCGGGTGGCGAGCAAAAAGACAATGTGTGTACTCAAGTACCACAAGACAATGTCGCTCAAATAGTAAACGCACCAGTACCGCAGAATAATAAAAATGTTAATGAGGTGAAGCAGGAGGAGAAGAAGGAGGAGTTGAAAAACTTAGAGACAAGACTCCAAAATTTGGAACGTAAAGTTCTTGTTCTCGCAGCCAATATACACAGGCCCGATGCTCTGTGTTATACGGAACTTTATTGTGAAACATTGAAGACAATACTTAAAAGTTGGTAATGATACGATGGCGAATATTAATATTATCGGCCGGAAGTTTTTTAATCGATACCGGGACTGGGTGGACGGAAATATGAAAAAGTCAACGGGCACTCTCAAAGGAGTGAGCAGCCGGACGGATATCACGGGAATCATCACACTGACCTTTAAATTGAAATCCGCACGAGTAAACCGTATGGACCTCTATGTCGTCCCCGGTTACCACGGGTCAATATTACTATCGTATGACCAATTGGCTACGATGGGGGCTGTGATTGATTGCGCCGCACGGCGAGTGATATATGGAGTAAAAAGAGGAGAAGAGAACGATATTGATCCCTTCAACGCTACTGACTCTTATGAGGCTTATGAGCTGAGTCTAGCGACGGATCACAAAAAGATGGCCATCGCACATGAGGCACTTGAGGTGTACGTTCACCCCCATGTCGTAAGACCGGATGAACTGTCCTGGACCGACAATTGGGAATCCCAAGTGTGCACTGTCACAGTTCCGACATGCCATTGGGACAAAAAGTCTATTGATGACTTAATCGAGAAGCGAAAGGAGGAGATTATATGTGTCGCACAAAGAAGCCCGTCGTTGGCGAGATTCGCGGAAGGAGTAGGAACAGATGTCCATATTACTAACGGATACTGTTTCCATGCGAAAGTAGGAGAAGAAAAAAGGGAGGCGTTTGTACCAAGGAGAACGGGGCGAATCCCGGATACTCCACCAGAAACTATTAAAAGTTTTATTACTGATTTCTGGGGTGACGAGCCCACGTGGCCGCGTTCACTGTCTGAAGTGAAGAAATGCTTACGGACTTTATTCGAAAATAATAAGCCGTATACTATTATCCTGCCATATAATGAGAAGGCGATATGGGCGCAGGAAATAAGGGACCGGCTTATTGATCATCCTATACCGGTACCCTCTCGCAAGCAACAGCTAGTGGTGGCTTGTCGTATGGGAACTCGTGAGCAGAGCAGTGCATACAAGCGGAAGCTCAGAGACCTCGACAAGTTGAAATTGATACCGCAAGCATTCACATGCTTTGATGGTTTTTACACCCGTAAAGCTCCTTTGCAATACGCGAGACTCATTGACATGCTGGTGGAGCTCGGTAAAGATGATGAGCCGGACACGGTCACGTATGAAAAGACGGGCCTAGATGATGTCTCGGAAGAGGACTTAGGCTTGGAGGAGGACAGAGAACCCCTCAAGCAACATAAGCAGATGTCTGATGAAGATTTTCAAGAGGCGGCGCGGAAAATATTGGAAGAAGGAGTAGGCACGGAGAAGGAGAAGGAGCTTTTAAAAGCCAAATTAGAGGCGAACAAGGAAATTTTTGACCCTCCACATGCAGGTGGTGTCAAGCCTGAAGATTTCACTGCGGTTATTTACAAAATACCGGGTGCGGAGCCGTCACCGGCACCACGAAGGGCGAATTTGAGTATACATGAGGCGAAGATAGCGGAGGAGCTAGCAAGACAGCTGCTCAATGAGGACTTTATTGAGAGATCAACATCTCCAATAGTCTCACAACCGAGAATAGTGCCGAAGCCAGGAGGAGAATGGCGCCTGACAGTTAACTATGCTCGTGTTAACAAGGTGCTGGAGGAAGAGAGAAATCCTCTCCCGACATTAGAAGAAGGAAGGAGAGTACTGCGGAATGCAAAATTCTATTCGGTCATTGACCTTAAGAATGGCTTCTGGCAGATACCACTGGAGGAAAAGTCCAGATGGCTGACGGCGTTTGTGGTGGGTATGGAAATATACCAATGGAAAGTGCTTCCGATGGGCCTCAAGCAAGCCCCAGGACTTTTCCAGAAGGCGATGCAGAAGATGTTGAGCAGTCAGTACGATGATTTGTCTGACGGTGGCTTTATGAGAAGGCGGGGACAGAAGGCGGGAGAATATGCATTTTGCTATATCGATGACATTATCGTATACTCTAACACAATGGAGGAGCATATCGATCATTTGTCCGATATATTCAGGCGCATCGGAGCTTTTGGCCTGAAGTGCAATCTAAAGAAGTGTCAACTTGCCAAGACGAGTGTGACATACTTAGGGTACGAGATCTCCCATAATCGAGTCTCGATATCCAAAGAGAAGAGGGAGGAGATTATGAATCGACCGATACCGAAGAACCGCACTGAATTGCACTCATTCCTTGCGATGGCGCAATACTATAGCCAGTTTATACCCGATTGGGGTGCAACACGGGCTAAGTTGGAGAAAATGATAGATTTTGGAGACTTTGAGAAGTGGGACGAAGAGGCTTTGCAAGCGTTTCATGCGCTCAAAGATCTCATTTACAAAGACCCGAAAGACGGAGGACTGGTGTTAACGATGCCCGACTTTACGAAACAATTCGTAGTCGATACAGACGCATCTAAGTTTGCGATTGGGGCTGTATTACAACAAGAGGATGAGGAGAAGAAATTACGCCCAATCATGTTTATTAGTAGGAAGTTGTGTGCGGCGGAGAGAAACTATTGCACAAGGCAAAGAGAGGCGTTGGCGGTAGTATGGGCCCTCAAGAGGCTCAGAGAGTATTTGTGGGGAGGACCTCAATTTACTGTCAGAACTGATCATCATAACCTGTTATGGTTGATGAATCATGAACAGACGGGACGGCTGGCGCGGTGGCAAGCGTTCTTGTCTTGTTTCGATTTTACAATGGTCCATCTACCGGGAAAGCGAAATGTGGTCGCTGATAGCCTCTCTAGGCTAGAGTTTAACTCAGAAGTATCGGCGTTGGTGTCCACGGTGGAGATGGAAGACTTGTCCACTGACAAGGTGTATGAGGTCAGCCACATTGAGGCGATGGAGATGGCGAGTGGAGTCCGATATGACCGCACAGGTCTACGGTACAGTCCACAAGGCCCGGATCACGGGATATGTTGTGAGCTACATACCCAGGAGGACGCTGAGTGGTCCTATGAGGTATATGAGAATGCGAAGGCGAACATAAGAGAGGAAGAGGAGACGCAGGAAGTTTATGCGGAGCCTCCTCAAGAGCGGAGAAGTGACCTAGACGATGACCCGGAAAGAATCGGGGTACGGCTAGAAGATGGTACTATCCATATAGCCTCGCCTACCGCATGGAGGCAACAACAGGCTCAAGATCCGGAGTTTAAAGAACTGATACAGTTATATCAGAACCCGGATGAGCTACGGATGACGAAAGCGATCAAAGATCAGATGAAGGAGATGGGATGGAGAGATGGTCTACTGTGGTACAAGGGCCTTCACGGTCGCTATGCGTCACAGCCGGACAAATGGACCCTTTGGGTACCGGAGAGTCTGAGACGATTTATATTTGTCGCAGCCCACAATTGCCCACTTTTGGCGCATCCGGGTCGACAACGAACTCACATGTTCGTAGCGAGGCGATTCTGGTGGAAGAAGATGAAGGAGGAGATAGATCAGGCGGTGGATGCATGCATCCCGTGCAAGATAAACAAAACACCACTGAAGGCAAATTTCGGCCTGATTGGCGAATTTCCTCTTCATGCGGGGATGTTTGAGTTTATACACATTGATCATGTGGGACCTTTCCCAGAATCGAAGGATGGTTACAAATACCTCCTTACGGCTATTGACAGAGCCACCAACTATGTGTGGATCATCCCTGTCAAAGACGTTACCGGCAAGACGACGGCCGAGGCGCTGATCGATAGGATCATCTCACAGATCGGAGTACCAAGAAAGATATGTTCTGATCGAGGCTCGGACTTTAATAACGAGGTCATCGACAAACTATCTAAGTATTACGGGATGAAATGGCAATATGTTACTGCCTATAACCCGCGAGCAAATGGGAAAATCGAGCGGGTACACAGACCCCTCAAAGCCTCGCTAAAGATGTATTGCACGAAGAAGGAGAATCAAAAGAGCATGGGTCGAGGCAGCACCATCATTTGCGTTTGCAATGAACTGTCTACCCTCTACGGCGTTAGGAGGCTCGAAGAGCTCAATCTCGCCATATCAGTTAGTATATGGGCGTGAGCCTGATATCCCGACTTCGCTCCTTCACCCAAAAGACACTTGGGCGGATGCGGATGAGTTGTTTGGGATGAGACTTAGAGTGAAGATGGAGGCGGAACAAATAGTCAGGGCGCATAGAGAGGCGGAGCGCCGAAAGACTGATGCTGAAGGGGTGCGACAAGCGCACTTGGATCAGATCAAGTTCCAGGTCGGGGATATTGTACTATTGTACCATCCTCAAGTCCCGAAGGGAGTCAGCTCTAAGCTGTTCACTCACTGGAAAGGACCTTATCAGATTATGGAACAGACGGGACCTCTGAATTACAAGATCAGGGGTAGAGGGAAGGTGCAAATTGTGAATGTAAGAAGGCTGATTAAGTATGATCCCTTCTTACTGGAAGATGAATCCGTTGAGGAGGCGTTAAAACGGATGAAGGATGATTTCAAAGAGGTGCCGCCCATCCACAAGGAGGCTGGCATAGACCAAGACGATGCTTATCGGGCACCGATAGCTGAGAAGGAGGAGAGTGAGGTGGACAGCAAGGAGAAGACTGACCGCATAAGCGCGGTGGGGACTCAGTCCAAGTCTCCGCGAGAGCATAGCGGAAAGAAGGAGAAGATCACAGAGGCGCAGCTAAGGAGAGCGCGGAATGATCTTATCAACGACCAACCGAGGAAGGCGATGAGGTCGATGAGATCAAAGGACGTCCACCAGGAGGAGGAGGGACGGACACTGACCCAAACGCGGGCAACGTTGAGATTGTCCATGAGCGATGGAAGGAAGGCGATGCGATAGCAACCATCGCATGGGTGAAAAATGTTTTCTATCTGATGAGACCAGCGGAACAACATGTCGCTGATGACACTCTCTCAGACTTATACTTGATGCGGGTCGTGGCGGTCCCACGACAGATGCGTGTCACACGGACACTCAAAATATCATCAGCCGCAAAGATAGTACAACCGATACTCCAGTTCTGGAGAAGTATGGACCCGGTTGAGGATCCAAAGGCAAGACATTATCTGCCAGTATATAAAGACGCAAAAAGTCTCGAGACATGGGATGATACAATTACTCCCAGAGACAAGGATTACACTGCGTGGACCATTCAGACACTGCCAAGAGGAGTGCTTGATGTCCCTTTTTGAATTATCGTTGGGCAGAATCCCTAATAAGATCTGGGACATTCTCGAACAGTCAAA
>WBZZ01005562.1:60000-65000 GCA_019918135.1 Paulinella micropora
GGGGGGGGGGGGGGAGGAGAAAGAAAGAACGAAAGAAAGAAAGAAAAAGAAAGAAAGAAAGAAAGAAAGAAGAAGAAAAGAAGGAAAGAAGGAAGAAACTAACTTTCTATATATCTATCTATCTATCTATCTATCTATCTATCTATCTATCTATCTATATATTTACCTACCTACCTACCTACCTACATAAAGAAGGAAAGAAGGAAGGAACTAACTATTTACTAATGTATCTATCTATCTATCTATCTATCTATCTATCTATCTATCTATCTATCTATCTATCTATCTATCTATCTATCTATCTATCTATCTATCTGTCTGTCTGTCTGTCTATCTATCTATCTATCTATCTATCTATCTATCTATCTATCTATCTATTTATTTACCTACCTACCTACTTGGGTCATCAACGCAAACACAGACTCGGTTATTACCCCCGACCTTAGACGTCTGTGGGGAGTTATTCCCAACAACAAGTGTGCTCTCTGTTCTGGTCAAGCACATTTATGTCACATCCTCTCCGGTTGCCATGTTGCCCTCAAACAAGGCCGTTATACCTGGCGTCACGACTCTGTGCTCTGCACTATCGAAGCTCCCCTTCAAAAACACATCGAGAGCCATAACAACGCTCCCCTATAGACCAAAATGAACCAAAGTCTATGTTTGTGAAAGAGGGCGGGCAGAAGCCTAAGGGGCAGTCATTTCATCGTCCATCTCTGCTCGACACTGCAAACGATTGGCAGCTCCAAACCCAATACACCGGTTCTGAGCAAGCCTTTCCTGTCCACATCTGTGTCACTGACCTCCGCCCCGATATTGTTGTCTGGTCATTGTCTACCAAGAAGTGTATACTGATCGAACTCACGTGCCCGGTCGAGTAAAACATCCTTGACGCACAAGCCTACAAGACCAGCCGATACAATGGGCTCAAATCTCAAATCGAGGACAACGGATGGACCTGCCACCTTCGACCAATCGAATGCGGGGCTCGCGGCATGGTATCGTTCTCTGTTCATCGATGTTTCCGCGCCTTGGGTTTTTCCCATCCCCAATCCAAATCCCTTTGCTTCAAGCTATCGTCCTGCGTAGCTCGTTGCTCTTTTGCGATTTATCGCTCCTGTGCAGTCAAAAATTGGACTAATCTTCCTCTAGTCCGTATCGGTGACTGCATTCCGTCATAGCGGTCCAGTGTTGCATAGCCCGGGCTAGGTCCCTTCGGGGGTTTAGGCCTTATACAATGTCATCATTGTAGCTTGCGCAAGCTTACGGTGCTCAAAACACTTGGACTAACGGCTTCCTTTTCTTTCTCTTCTTCCTTATCCTCCCCACTCTCCATTCCTAGATTGCCTTTTTCTTCAACGTCCTCCTCTTCTTTTTTCCAGAACACAGTCTAACCGTGATTCCCATCCCGGACACATGCACAGTACAGAAATTACTGTTTGATGTGAAACTGCGTTCCTTTGCAAGGACTACATTCCTTTGCGACATCTCATTTATTTACCTACCTACCTACCTACCTACCTACCTAAAGAACGAAAGAAGGAAGGAACTAGCTATCTATTTATGTACCTATCTATCTATCTATTTATCTATCTATTTATCTATCTATCTATCTATCTATCTATCTATCTATCTATCTATCTATCTATCTATCTATCTATCTATCTATATATCTATCTATCTATCTATCCATCTATCTATCTATCTATCTATCTATCTATCTATCTATCTATCTATCTATCTATCTATCTATCTATCTACCTATCTATCTATCTATCTACCTACCTACCTACCTACCTAAAGAAGGAAAGAAGGAAGGAACGATCTATCTATTTATCTACCTATCTATCTATCTATCTATCTATCTATCTATCTATCTATCTATCTATCTATCTACCGCCTGAACCCTTGGAGAAGATTTTGCTCATGTTCACCCTTACGAAGATCTTTCGGGCCTCCTCGAAAAGAAGAGTCCAAAAGCGCACGTCCATCCGGACTACAAGTCGCAACCCGGCATTATCAACCTGGATTCCACCCACTGTGTTGACGCCGAGACATACTCCCATTTCGTCCATCGGACAAGAAGTGCCCCGAAAGAACCAACCGAAAGAAGAAAACGCCTGGTATTGCCATCAACACCAAGCGAATGGAAAGGCATTGAAGAAGAACTCCAATCCGCACTCCCTCTCATCCTCCCCTCCTCTCTCATCAAATGCCTGTCGTGTGACGAAGCAGTAGCGAAATTTGAAAGATATCTCTACGACTTCATATCACAACGGGTAACAAAAACACAAGAACAAACTCATGAGCGAAAAAACCGCCACGTAATCCGGCTCCAAACAGAACTCACGCAGAACCGACAACAAAAACTTGTCCAAAAGAGGCATCTGCGAGATCTCAAAAGGGCAGGTTCAATTCCAGCTGCTGTTGCAAAAAGCCTGCAAAAAACTTGGCGAGTATTATTGAAGACCGGTAACCGCCTCCGCCGTCGTCTCAAGGAAGCAACTTTAAGCTCCGCTCAACGACAAGCAAATACACGCTTCCGAACTGACCCTCATAAGTTTGCCAAAAATCTGTTTTATCCCCCTTCAACCCAAACCACTTGCTCCCTATCCAAAGAAGACTGCGATTCCTACTTTCCCAACCTATACAAAGACGCTAATCGTGAACAAACCTACGTGCCCTGACCTGAAATGAATCGCCCACCTCTACCAACTGTCCCCTTTGACCTTAAACCACCGTCCTTCTTGGAAACCAAAAGATCTATTCTTGCTAAGCGTAATGGTGCAGCCCCTGGCAGAGATGGTATTAGCTACCTTGTTTACAAGAGACTTCCCACCGCTTTATTTTTCTTACGCAAACTCATTGTCGAATGTTGGACAACTGATGTAGCTAACAGCTGGGCCCACGCTGCTATCTCCCTCCTTCATAAGGACGGCGATCCACTTCAGGCCTCAAAATATCGTCCGATTGCTCTGACAAACTGCTCGGGTAAGGTATTTTTCTCTTTGGGGTCAAAACGCCTAGAGAGTTTTTTGCTGGATAACAAATACTTTGACAGAGAAAAACAAAAAAGTTTCCTCCGTAACGTTGCAGGATGCCCCGAACACATTGCTGCAACAAAGGCTACCATCAGAAATGCAAAAGATCACTATCGCCAACTGGTCATAGCATGGATTGACCTAAAAAACGCTTTTGGAAGCGTAAATCACAACTTGATCCAGTTCGCTCTCTGGTGGTACCACGTGCCCCCTATGTTTGCACGCATAATCTTCTTATATTACGAACTCTTGGAAGCCACAATCGAAGGGAAAGAATGGTAGTCAGAACCCTTTGTTTTTGCTGTGGGCGTCTTTCAAGGATGCTGCATCTCTCCTCTCCTTTTCAATATAGTTTTCAATTTACTACTTGACCTCCTATCATCGTTGACCAAAAACAACGGATACTACTTCAAACACAAGAACTCAACGGATGAAGTAATCGTGCACGAAGCTGCCTATGCTGACGACCTCAAACTACACAGCCGATCCACGAAACACTGTCAATCGTCCATCAACATGATAGACAAATTTCTGACATGGACCAGAACAATGGCCGCGAAACCGCCCAAATGAAAAGCCTTGCTTTCAAATATTGGACTAAAGCCGACGACCATAAGGGTCTCAAACGGTTAATGCCGATATCGTTCCCACCTTTCGACCCCGCCCTTACTATTACTGGCAAACCAATTGACTTCATCGCTGACAAGCCTTTCAAAGACCTCGGATGGATTGTCTACCATGACCTCAGCGAAAACGAACAACGAGCAGCAATCCAAAAGAAGTTCATTCTTTCTATGCAAGCCATCGATAGCTGCTCGATCAATGGCTTTATGAAACTTTGGCTCTACCAACACTATGCTGTCCAGTCACTTGCCATGACCTCTGCTTATCTTTCGCCAAAACCCTTGAGAAAATTGCGACCCGCTTCATCAAAAAATGGGCCAATATCTACAAAAGAGCTCTGGTCTCTTGCCTTTACCGCCCACGCTCGAAATTCGGTCTACAGCTCCAGTCCATCGTCTCTTTTTACCAGCAACTTCAAATCAACCGTGCTCAAATGCTGAAGTACTGCCCAGATAAACACCTCTCGTCCATCTATGCGATGAACCTGACGAAACACGAAACGTTTCGAACTTTCTGGAAACCAGAGCCTGTGCTCGAAAAGCTTGAGGCACAAGTTGATTTTGAATTCAAACATCGAGGCCAATCCGATCATCTCGGACTTGGCCATGGTCGCTACCCAAAAGAACATTCCATCACAGACCGCAAAGACAGGATTTTAGAATTAGCTGCTGAGACAATACTTGAGACAACCACAGTGATGACATGGACAAAGCCATGCAAGGGTGCTTTCTTCGTTTTGAAGACGCATGCCCCTTTGACCTCTCCTGGGCTCGCCTCATCGGAACCTGTAATCCCCGTTTAATCTCTTGGGTCATCAACGCAAGCACAAACTCGGTTATTACCCCCGACCTTAGACGTCTGTGGGGAGTCATTTCCAACAACAAGTGTGCTCTCTGTTCTGGTCAAGCACATTTATGTCACATCCTCTCCGGTTGCCATGTTGCCCTCAAACAAGGCCGTTATACCTGGCGTCACGACTCTGTGCTCTGCACTATTGAAGCTCCCCTTCAAAAACACATCGAGAGCCATAACAAACGCTCCCCTATAGACCAAAATGAACCAAAGTCTATGTTTGTGAAAGAGGGCGGGCAGAAGCCTAAGGGGCAGTCACTTCATCGTCCATCTCTGCTCGACACCGCAAACGATTGGCAGCTCCAAACCCAATACACCGGTTCTGAGCAAGCCTTTCCTGTCCACATCTGTGTCACTGACCTCCGCCCCGATATTGTTGTCTGGTCATTGTCTACCAAGAAGTGTATGCTGATCGAACTCACGTGCCCGGTCGAGGAAAACATCCTTGACGCACGAGCCTACAAGACCAGCCGATACAATGGG
>WBZZ01005562.1:70000-72500 GCA_019918135.1 Paulinella micropora
AGAAGAAAACGCCTGGTATTGCCATCAACACCAAGCGAATGGAAAGGCATTGAAGAAGAACTCCAATCCGCACTCCCTCTCATCCTCCCCTCCTCTCTCATCAAATGCCTGTCGTGTGACGAAGCAGTAGCGAAATTTGAAAGATATCTCTACGACTTCATATCACAACGGGTAACAAAAACACAAGAACAAACTCATGAGCGAAAAAACCGCCACGTAATCCGGCTCCAAACAGAACTCACGCAGAACCGACAACAAAAACTTGTCCAAAAGAGGCATCTGCGAGATCTCAAAAGGGCAGGTTCAATTCCAGCTGCTGTTGCAAAAAGCCTGCAAAAAACTTGGCGAGTATTATTGAAGACCGGAAACCGCCTCCGCCGTCGTCTCAAGGAAGCAACTTTAAGCTCCGCTCAACGACAAGCAAATACACGCTTCCGAACTGACCCTCATAAGTTTGCCAAAAATCTGTTTTATCCCCCTTCAACCCAAACCACTTGCTCCCTATCCAAAGAAAACTGTGACTCCTACTTTCCCAACCTATAGAAAGACGCTAATCGTGAACAAACCTACGTGCCCTGACCTGAAATGAATTGCCCGCCTCTACCAACTGTCCCCTTTGACCTCAAGCCACCGTCCTTCTTGGAAACCAAAAGATCTGTGTTTGCCAAGCGTAATGGTGCAGCCCCTGGCAGAGATGGTATTAGCTACCTTGTTTACAAGAGACTTCCCACCGCTTTACTTTTCTTACACAAACTCATTGTCAAGTGTTGGACAACGGATGTAGCTAATAGCTGGGCCCAAGCTGCTATCTCCCTCCTTCATAAGGACGGCGATCCACTTCAGGCCTCAAACTATCGTCCGATTGCTCTGACAAGCTGCTCGGGTAAGGTATTTTTCTCCTTGTGGTCAAAACGCCTAGAGAGTTTTTTGCTAGATAACAAGTACTTTGACAGAGCAAAACAAAAGGTTTCCT
The DNA here is from genome assembly GCA_019918135.1 of Paulinella micropora. Classification (NCBI taxonomy): domain Eukaryota; phylum Cercozoa; class Imbricatea; order Euglyphida; family Paulinellidae; genus Paulinella; species Paulinella micropora. The sequence continues at coordinate 70,974 of WBZZ01005562.1, forward strand.
CCGTAACGTTGCAGGATGCCCCGAGCACATTGCTACTACAAAAGCTACCATCAGAAATGCAAAAGATCACTATCGCCAACTGGTCATAGCATGGATTGACCTACAAAACGCTTTTGGAAGCGTAAACCACAACTTGATCCAGTTCGCTCTCTGGTGGTACCACGTGCCCCCTATGTTTGCTCGCATAACTTTTTATACTACGAACTCTTAGTAGCCACAATCGAAGGGAAAGATTGGTCATCAGAACCCTTTGTTTTTGCTGTTGGCGTTTTTCAAGGATGCTGCATTTCTCCTCTCCTTTTCAACATAGTTTTCAACCTACTCCTTGACCTCCTATCATCCTTGACCAAAAACAACGGTTATCATTTCAAGCATAAGACCTCAACAGATGAAGTCATCGTGCACGAAGCTGCTTATGCTGACGACCTCAAACTACACTGCCGATCCCCGAAACACTGTCAATCGTCCATCAACATGATTGACAAATTTCTGTCATGGTCCAGAACAATGGCCGCGAAACCGCCCAAATGCAAAAGCCTTGCTTTCAAATACTGGACTAAAGCCGACGACTATAAGGGTCTCAAACGATTATTGCCGATATCGTTCCCACCCTTCGACCCCGCCCTTACTATTACTGGCAAACCGATTGACTTCATCGCTGACAAGCCTTTCAAAGACCTCGGATGGATTGTCTACCATGACCTCAGCGAAAACGAACAACGTGCAGCAATCCAAAAGAAGTTCATTCTTTCTATGCAAGCCATCGATAGCTGCTCGATCAATGGCTTTATGAAATTTTGGCTATACCAGCACTACGCTGTCCAGTCACTTGCCTGGCCATTTCTCATTTATGACCTCTGCTTATCTTTCGCCAAAACCCTTGAGAAAATTGCGACCCGCTTCCTCAAAAAATGGGCCAATATCTACAAAAGAGCTCTGATCTCTTGCCTTTACCGCCCACGCTCGAAATTCGGTCTACAGCTCCAATCCATCGTCTCTTTTTACCAGCGACTTCAAATCAACCGTGCTCAAATGCTGAAGTACTGCCCAGATAAACAGCTCTCGTCCATTTATGCGATGAACCTGACGAAACACGAAACATTTCGAACTATCTGGAAACCAGAGCCTGTGCTCGAAAAGCTTGAGGCACAAGTTGATTTTGAATTCAAACATCGAGGCCAATCCGATCATCTCGGACTTGGCCATGGTCGCTACCCAAAAGAACATTCCATCACAGACCGCAACGACAGGGTTTTAGAATTAGCTGCTGAGACAATACTTGAGACAACCACAGTGCATGACATGGACAAAGCCATGCAAGGGTGCTTCCTTCGTTTTGAAGACGCATGCCCCTTCGACCTCTCCTGGGCTCGCCTCATCGGAACCCGTAATCCCCGTTTAATCTCTTGGGTCATCAACGCAAGCACAAACTCGGTTATTACCCCCGACCTTAGACGTCTGTGGGGAGTCATTTCCAACAACAAGTGTGCTCTCTGTTCTGGTCAAGCACATTTATGCCACATCCTC
>WBZZ01005562.1:85000-91426 GCA_019918135.1 Paulinella micropora
ACCGGGGCACGTCCGCAATGGCCACTTGGAGTCATAACGGAGTCACTATGCATGCTGTTGCTTGGAAAGACACCCAGGTGGTTTATTTTTTGTCAACTGTGTTGGGGGGTACCATGAGCCACGTCGAAAGGAGGCTGCATGGGGGGGGTGGAGCTACGGTTCCAGTGAATTGTTTTGAAATTTGCAAGACATACACAGGCTCAGCACATGGGCGGCGTTGATACAGGCGATCAGTTACGACTTCGTTACGGAGTTGAGAAGGCGGTAAGATTCAACAAGCCTTGGTTCAAGTTATTTGCGGGTTTGTTAGATGTTGCGGTTACAAACACAACTATCATCTACAAACAGTTTCATGAAGAAAAAACACGCAAAGACATGCTCAAGGAACTTATTGAGGGTTTGGTGTCTTATGCGGGGCTTTTTGGAGGTTCTAGGAGCGCAGCGAGGGGCAAGCGTATGATATGCCCTGGCTATTTGGTAAGTCTTACAAACGAGGCGAGTGATGGTAAGCGCGGCGCGGGTAAGCAGAACTCGGTTTGTTGTGCGGTGTGTGCTAGTAATGGGATCCGCAAGCGTACCAGTGCTTATTGCAGCGATTGTCGCTATTTTTTTTGCCGAACTGGAGAATGTTTTCCGTGGCACACAGTCAATCATTTCGTTCCATCTGGGAAATGTAAGAGGCAGCCGTTTGTGACAATGATTGTCAAGGTTTTATTAGTTATTAAAGAACGGTTTTTTTACACAATTAGCTTCCACCGGGTTTAATTCAATTGAATTTAATAATATAACTATCAAAAACCACAAATAGGGATAAAAAAACTTGAAATTGGGTCGGATCCCCAAACGTGGCTTTAGATCCCCAAAAGTGGCAAACTGGTTAAGGGTTAATATAGTATTTAGTCATATCGGCCTATACATGTTTTACATAGTTATTAATAGTTCTGGTACTGGTGGCAGTCAGTTCCTTCATAGGACTGATCATTGCTTTAGGTGACCTTTTATACTCAGCTGTATTTCCTTTATTTAAGTTCAAGTTAGGCGGGTAGTTAGTTTACTTGAATTTGATTGAGCCTGTGTCTGGTTCAGTTTCCTTCCGACTCGGCTGTCTTAATAAAGACCAAGTGTCTGAAGTACAGAATGGGAACCCCTCCCCCGGCAACCTAGTAAAGTTACAACTGGTTATGGAGCCTTGGTGGTGCTTCGTCTGCGTGGGCTCGGAGCTGGAGCTATGCTTCAAGTCAAGCTGTGCAAACCGCAATAGGGGGGAGGTAAAGTCTTGGCAGGGAATCCGGGCTTGGGGGTGTTCTTCGGCTACCGTGATGATGGTGGCAAAAGTCCAGCAGTGCTAGGCTGGGGAACATTTTCGCTTTGAGACACTCAGTGTGATCAGACTCTTAGTTGCTCGGTTTGAGCATTCGTCAGACTCTTTAGTTGCTTGGGGTTGAGAACCCAGTGGCGTTGACAAAAGAATTTTGAAATGTTGTTTGTTTGGCATCTCACCGAAGCAGGTGACATGCAAAGTGGTGGTGAGAGAGTGACAGGAGGGACCCAGCCAAAAGTGGGCGCAGTCGCCGCAAAAGGTGGGCTCAGTCCTCAGAAGTCCTGCACAACAAAGAACCGGTAGGTTACTCATCACAAACGTGGGCGACAAGGAAGAAACTTTGAGTGGTCCTTGTCGTTATGTGTGGCATGTTGGCTACACTAGCAAGAGGTGTGGCAGCCCCTCATCAAGGGCGACACCTTGAGAACATGAAACATGTTTAAGGACAATAAGGGAGTGCATGCAAGCACAAATGACTTGTTCGTTTGCCATGTTGGGCAAAAAGTTGTTGACAAATTTACCGGTGGTTCCGGACATTTTTTTCCAAAAGTTGGCTGGGCAGCAGGTGGTGCTGTCTGCTGGTGTTTATGTGACTGTGCCTGGATGCCGGCCGGCATCAATATTTCAAGCTCTTTCAAGTCAGTAAAAAATATTTTTTTTTCAATTTTTTTTCAATATTAATATTAAACATTTGATTTCCGGTATCAAAATCAATGAAAATTTATTATACTTATTAAAATCTAACCTCTAACAGTGTCCGACTCACACTTGAGTCATAGTCATTTTTAGGCTGATGCCGCGTGGCATCACTGTCTTTGAGAGGGTGTCTAAGCGCGTTTGCGCTTCTTGGAGAGGGCTTGCCGTGCTGTTTATGCCAGGCGTGACACGTACGTCCTTTAGAGTTACATAGAGGCATGTTTGGTCCACAGGTCGCGCAGTAATACTCGGTAAAATTCACCTTACTCTCTGCGTACGCATACAGGCACACACTGCATCTACGTCTCTTCGCACGCTCTAAACTACCAGGGAAGGCGTCACCTGCCTCCACCTTCTTCTTAACTTTATCTCCCTGAACGGTCATTGGATACCTGGACAGAAGCATGCATGAGGGTGGGTTGGGGTCGACGCTACCTTCTACCACACGGGGGGGAGGGGGGCAAGAATAGCATCTATTTCAGCCTCATTGACCTTTCCTTAACAGCCCTTTCGCAACCAAGGATTTGAAATACCCCGGCCTGCCATCACCTTTCATGAGATTAAGGTTGGCCAAAACAGTGACAGAAAATTTGAGATAATGTCTGCACGCGTTGGTGAGAATGAAGTCAATCAAAATGAAAAAATCTACCTTAGCCCAATCATGGGTAGCAATAGAGAGGTTGAGAGAATTGGACCCGTGGCGAGCGGCATTGAACATATCGACAGCGTTAAAAGCTGAATAATACAAAGCTACTGCCTGGCAGCGCGGGACTTGCGGCTGTGACTGAGAAAAACGCGCATTCCGAGGTTTACCCTCCAAAGTAGTAGAGCAAGTAGCTATAATCTGCTGCTGATTATGATCGTTCTGGTTGACTGCGAGCAGCTTAATCCCATCCTTTTCGCATGTAGCTGAGGCTAAATCCCCCTTGGCCCCGCCCCTTGAGCTATGAAGTAACCTCACTGGAAACCCTGCGTGCGCAGTCTTAACCATGCCCACAAAATCACATCCCCTTTTCTTCATCTCGATGGCTGTTTTGACAGAGGCAAACCACGAATCACCTACAAAGATGCGGCCCGTTCCCCACCACGGCTTCGTTAACCTAAGCGTAGTTGCAGTAGTAACCCCCAGAGCAGCCGCAAACTCTTTTTGTCGATCTCTCACTTGCCCCTCAACCATCTCCATGGCTATACAGATGCCCGATTCCACGTCACAAGCTGTATGATACTCCCTCCCAACAGGGATCGGCTTCCTGGGGACCACCATTTTACCAGGCATTTTATCTCCTGTATACTGACTCATGCTTTCATCAACAGTAATAATAAGTCCTGGCACTATGGATTGCTCTGCCTTCTTGACAACTGCCTCAGCAAAAGCACGAACGGGGAGAAAAGGGTCAGTGTCTGATGAGGGGGGCCAAGGGTCAAACACCTTAAAATAGCATCGAAGCGATTGAGGGCCATATACTTACCAAAGTCGTCCCCCGGCAGGCCGTCTGTGCCCACTTCACTTACCTTACCCCAGTGACACCTCCTGCGGCCCCTATCTGCTAATGATATACGAATTAGGAGGCCTAAAAACACCCAAAACTCCTCCTCTGTAAGGGGGACCTCATACGGGGGGTTGGATCTTTGCAGAGCTCCACGGAAGTGAGGTTGAGTATACTTGGCAACATCTCAGTCGGGAAAAAATGCATAAAGTGCCTGCAGATGATACAGGAAAAAAAAATTACAAATGGCGCAAAAAATGGTAGCAAAGTGGACACCATGATTGAGAAAAAAGCAGCATCAAAAGCAAGACTCGAAAATTTATCTTCTCTCTTGAATCTCTCTGCAAGTTCATAACATAATTCAAAAAAAAAGGGAGGAACAGAAAGAGGAAGTCTTGAGGAGTTGTAATGCTACTGGAATAGATAAAGGGAGTCAACAGAGGGAGAAAGGGGAGTACGTACAGGGTGGGGTCGATGTCGAATTTTTGATCCATCGTCGACCTCGCCTTATGGCGAGGTCGATCGCTGCTCGGGTCCACGGTCTAAGGACCCAAGACCCAGTCGAATCCCTTAGATGTGAGTTTTGCTTTCTCATCAGCTACCTGTAGGGGTGTGTAGGGGCTGGGATTGTAAACAGGAGGGCCTTCGTCGTCACCCCCCTCCTCATCATCGTCGTTTTCCTCCTCCACCTTCTGCTCCTTCTCATCCTCCTTCTGCTCCTGCTCCTGCTCCTCCTGCTCCTCCTCTTCGTCCTCTGAAACCTCCATCTCCACCTCTTCTCCGTCACCATTTATGAACTTATAAAACCCCCCTGCCTGCAAGGGGCATGGTTTGCAGTTCTTCTCAAACACATAATAATCCTTCCCATCAAAACGCATGGTAACCAATGCTTTCTCTTTCTTGGATTCTTTTTTTTTCAGTGTCCCCAAAGCACCAATGTCACGGTAAGTGGGATCACCAAATTTTTTTTTGGCCCAGGCCCTGCCAAACTTCCAAACAGCGATCGAAAGGGTGCTGCCCACCTCCATCTTTTTTGCTCGTGACGACTTCACGTGGAAAAAAGCCAATCTGAGGGTCAGCACTTGTCGAATTAACTAAATAACTTCTACTCAAAGGACTGAGCAGAAATTTTACCCGTCGATTTCTAGACACTTTTCCTTTACTTTTCTAGAGTTTATTTTACAAAATCAGCACCGGTTGCCTCGGAAGAATTTTTTGAAAACCGGTCACTAAAAAGTGATGCCGGCCGGCATCAGAGGATGCCGCCCGGCATCACCAGGCACACAGACACTGGTTTCGGCTCTTTCGTGGACAGTAGTTGATGCTGAGGACAGGTGAGCTGTGGGACAGTTTTAGGGACCTTATGGGCCTCGTTTTCTACAGTTTTGGGGCAGTGGTTTGGACATTTAAAGGATTTAGTTGGTCATGGTTGGACTTTGGGAAGTGAAGGAGGAAAATGTTGTTGTTCATGGCCATTGGGTTGAGTTTTAGACGGTGACGTTCCGTATTATTATTTGCAAAGGTGTCACAGTGGCCAGGTGGTATGTATGTTTTAGTGAGCAGCCTTCGTTTTTGGGCGACGGTTGGACGTTGAGTTTTCCTTGTTGCAGTCGGACAGTGGCATGGGACGTTAAGCTATGAAGACTGGTTATTATTAAGCAGGGGGGAGTGTGGAAAATTTGTTCCTTTTCTTTTGTTTGTGCTTCGACGTGGCTCTTGTGTAGTCTGGGAAGCAGGAGGGCGGATAGTCGTCGTTTGTTGTAGCAGTGGGGACGTAGGGGGAGACCGTCATAAGACATAGAAATTGTTTTTGTTTTTGTTCCTTTTGGGACGGGACAGTTGTTGCTCTTTCCTCTCTTCTCTCCTCTCTCTCTTTCTCTCTGACTTGCTAGCGTAGGGCAAGGACCCTTGGACCCTTTTTGTATTGCTCAGTTCATTTTTCTTCTCTCTTACATTATGGGATAAGAAGTTAGGGGAGATGTATTTTTGTGTGAGATCATACTTATATGTCTGGTTCGGTTTCAACTTGGCTAACTGCGATTGTCGATTGCATTTATGTCGTAGTTGTTGATGTGAACATGGTGTGTGTTATTTCTATATATGGTGGAGGAGACATAATATGTGAAGAAGTTTGTTGGTTGTGCTTCAAGTTATGTGTTGCTATATTGCCGAACTCCACTGGAGATGTAGGATAGCTCACTTGCGGCTCATTTCGTTATATTTTCTACTAGTTTGTTCGTTGTGCTTGTCAGCATCTCGTCCATTTACTTGGTTGTGTTTGCTAGTGACACTGTTGAACCGTGATACATTAATGTATTTGACGTTGACATATACATATATTTATCTTCATATTGCGTGTTGCGGGTCATTTTCCGTGAGAACTTGATGCAGCCTGAGGGTGTGGATCGCGGCATAGTATGCGATATTGATAATGATGTTGACGTGCTCAGTTATTGCTTAACGTTGTGTTTAAGGTGTTGCTGTTTCAAGTTGTGACCATATTTTATTAAATAACTTGTTTGGCTGTTGTTTGCCCGGTTTATGACATTTACTATGTTGGCTCATATCGGCCGCTATTCCTAAAATAGGGGGAGCAATGGACAATTTTATTATTATAGTATTTAGTCATATCGTCCTTTTTACATAGTTATTAATAGTTCTGGTACTGGTGGCAGTCAGTTCCTTCATAGGACTGATCATTGCTTTACCTTTTATACTCAGCTGTATTTCCTTTATTTAAGTTTAGGCGAGTAGTTAGCCTAAGTTAATTTGATTGAGCCGGGGGCCGCCGTGTCTGGTTCAGTTTCCTTCTGTCTTAATAAAGACCACGTGTCTGAAGTACAGAATGGGAACACTCCCCCGGCAACCTAGTATTAATAAAGTTACAACGTCAAGTGGAGACATTTTTCATTAGAATGTTAT
>WBZZ01005563.1:0-40000 GCA_019918135.1 Paulinella micropora
GAGATCATAGTGGTCCACCTGAAATTTATCCCCGAAAGCTGGATGGTAGCGCAATTTCTTAAATAGCTTTCTCTTTGCTTCCTCATCGGAAAAATGGCGCCCCACGTAAACTTTCAAGCTGGATTTTCTTTGCGAGAAATTCATTTAGCCAGTCTACATACCTCTGACCTGCCCTTGGTCTCGTTCTCTCAAACTCTTCCTCTAACATGTACCTACCTGCTCCGGAAATGCCTCCCATTTGATCTCTTACTACTATCAAGTCTTCAATGGGTCCTTTCGTCTTCTGTGTTCGCAGGAAATTAGATACATTGTCTTTGGAAAAAGCCACAGACAGACATAACTGCAAAGTTTTCATCCTTTCATAATATTTCTTCTCTTTGCGGATAGCTGTCTTTCTTCTTGTGTGTTGTTTCATACTTTGTCTTTTCTTTTTCCTCGCTTCTTTCTCTTTCCACTCTCTCTTTTGTTCTGCTGTCATTTTATCCCAACCTTCTGGCTGTTTTGATATCTTCTTTCTTTGTCTGGGGTCTCTGTCTTCCTCTCTGAGAGGTGTCTGAGAGGTGTCTGACTCTTCATCTTCCTCACTATCACTTATGGGCGTGTCGGGCTCTTCTAAGTCTTCTGCCGTCTTAGCCCTTGCTTCGTCGTAAGGAAAATCCCTTTTGGCTTTAGCTGGGTCGGCTAATGCCGCAGATACCATCTCTGCCACGTGGACAGATATCCCTGCATGTGCTTCTGAAACTTGCTTGACCAAGGCCAAAAGCTTTGGTCGTTGCCCTCGAATATGGGCACTTGACTCACTACGTGCTTTGGCACGCTTGCCTCGTTGACAAGGCTCATAACCAAAGTAATCTATCACTCAAACGCGAGTATATGTGAGTTAGTATTTGGCGGAGGAGACATACGCCTATGTGAGGAAGTTTGTTTGTTGTGCTTATGAGTTGCTATATTGCCGAACTCCACTGGAGACGTAGGATAGCTCACTTGCTTATTTCGTTTTATTTTTTTCTAGTTTCTTCGTTGTGCTTGTTAGCATCTCGTCCGTTTACTTGGTTGTGCTCGTGACACTGTGTTGAACATACATTAGTGTATTGACGTTGACATATACATATGTGTATCTTCATATTGCGTGTTGGTCATTTTCCGTGCGAATGATGTGGATTGCTCATGCATGAGATATTAATAATGATGTTGATGTGCTTATTGCTTAACGTTGTGTTTAAGGTTTTGCTGTTGGAGTTGTGAACATATTTTATCAATTAACTTGTTTGGCTGTTGTCTGGCTTTGTGACATGTCCTATGTTGGCTCATATCGGCCGCTATTCCTAAATAGAGGAAGCAATCTACCAAGTTATTAATATACTATTTAGTTAAATCGGTCTATACATGTTTTACATAGTTATTAATATTTCTGGTACTGGTGGCAGTCAGTTCCTTGATAGGACTGATCATTGCTTGAAGTTAATACTCAGTTGTGTTTCCTGTATTTAAGTTTAGGCGGGTAGTGACGTGTTAGTTAGTTCAAATTAGATTTAGCCAGTGTCTGGCTCAGTTTCCGTCTTAATAAAGACTCACTGTCTGAAGTACAGAATGGGAACCCCTCCCCCGGCAACCTACTAATGTTACATCGGCCATGTGTGTATTTAATTGAACGCAGGTTGGTAATTTCCTCACAGGAGGCTAGTCAAGACTTATATGTTATTATTAACCTACGATTATTAATTAAATAACTTCTTAGTACCTGTTCTGGTATTAATGCTGGTGGCACTACTTCATACCATTATCCTATTGACGCATATCACCGCCACTCAAAAGGACAGTTGAGTTTTTGTGGCAGTATTAATACATCTTTGACTTCGTTCGAGGACTGGCCGCCGGGAAATATTCTCATTGTTCGTGACAATCTGTCGTTAAATTCCGACATTGTTCTGCAAAAAATCGGTAGGATTAATAACGGTAGAAGCGGGACGCCCCGCGCGGTTGCCGGTCGTCGTCAACTGACTCTATTACAACTGTCAACGGTACTATGATTTGCTATAAAATATGTGCTATGGGAAATTATAAAATTAAAGTACCGATTATGCTACTTGACATCTTGTGTGTTTTTACTATTGGGTTCAAAATTACGTCCTCAGGACTTTGAAGCTGACATAACTTCATTATTATTACTTTGAAGCTGTGAGAAATCTCAGTGATTCTTACTTACTTACTAAAACAGCGCTTGAAAGTGTGCACGACGTCCATGGCGGTGACGGTCTTGCGGCAAAGCTTGTTCGGTGTAGGTGACAGCAGGCGGATGTCACATACATCCAGGACCTTGCCATGCAGGCTGCCACACCAATCTTACTACTGTCAGACATCATCAATCACAAAATTCCTCGATGAGCAGGAAACCATTTGAACCATTACACCCCGGCAACTTGTAATTTTCCGTCCCTGTCAAGACTGCCGCGGCTGCCACGCCACCAGCACCAAGTGTGTACGAGTAGGTGGGCCAGCCGCCAGATGGACGATAAAGAATGAACTCAGAGTATGCTCCTGCACCACCGCCGCCCGACTTGGGTCCGCCGCCACCACCGCCTCCAAGTGATCCAGCAGTACAGAGGTAATAGTCAGGGGTGACTTGGGCGTCCTCTCGGAATGGAGCTCCACCTCCTCCTACAAGACACAGCATAGCATAGTCAGTTCAGTCGATAACAGTTGGCCTGTTGTTACCGCCGAACCCAGAGCTGCCTCCCCGGCCACCATCGTCTCCACCATCGGGGTCGCCGTTCCCAGCAGCGTCACCTGAGATAGCGTAGCCCAAGCCAGAGAGCGTCGAAGCTATCAAAACGCCACCTGCACCTCCCCAGCCACCCTGGCTGATGGAATTGTAAGTCCCGCCTTGACCGCCTCCCAATACCACGAATGAGCTGAAGGAGCTCTGACCGCCAGACTGTGCAGGACTGAGTTGAGTGTCGTCGCTTCCAGCACCGCCTGCTCCAGAGATTCGCACTCGAATATAATCAGCACTTGCGTCAGGGGTGTAAGTGTACGTTCCAGCTTGACCAGTGGTGAAAACAGCAGGACATTTTCTGGCGCCCTTAGACTTGGTTCCTTCACTTTTCCCTCTCATGGATCCCGTGTCTGCTCCACTTTTCCCTCCCATGGATCCCATGTCTCCTCCGGTTGCACCGTTTCCTTTGCCGGCCCCACCTTTCGCTACCTCAAAATAACTAGATTGGGAGGTTGCGGCCAGCGCTGCGTCAGCTTTGAGTCTTGCCGTGGACGAGGCAACATATGCCAAGGACGCCGTCATTGCAAACATCCAAAGGACAAATCCACATTGCAGCCACTTGGAAGATCCACCTGTGCAACATGCGTGACCATGAAAAAAGTGAACATTTCAGAAATATACGAACAAAAGAAGAAGGGGATAAGCCAGTCACCTTTGCGTGCATTCGAAGTCGACAGCATTGCCTCTTCCTCGCCCAAGTTGGGCATGTTGGGCATGTCCAGCTGTTGCATCTAGAGCTCTTGTTGTTGAGCACGTCTGAACGATTTTGGGCAGTACTTGAAACGAATGTGACAGTTTGAGCGCGGGATTGAGCTTCTTTTGCCACTTTTTTTTGGACCCCCAAGCGACCCCAAAATTTGCCAACCGCTCCCCAAATACCCCCAACTGCTCTATTTTCCAATGGCGGGTGCGTTTCTCTTGACTCCCTTTGCTACTGCAACACACACAACATTTCTCCTGCATCACCTATAGCTACCTATGTGCAAATTGTTTGCTTGTCGTTGCTGCTGTTGCATGTTTTTTTTCAGGCGTTTTACTCGGGTTTTTTTGTTTTTGTGGGCTGTTAAAACGGTAAGCTTCTCTCTCTCTCTCTCTCTCTCTCTCTCTCTCTCTCTCTCTCTCTCTCTCTCTCTCTCTCTCTCTTCACCTCCTTTCTTTCTCTCCCTCTGGTCGGTCGGTCGGTCGGTTGGTTGCTTGGTTGCTTGGTTGCTTGCATAATTGGTTGCTTGGTTGCTTGGTTGCTTCTCTCTGTCTCTCTCTCTCTCTCTCTCTCTCTCTCTCTCTCTCTCTCTCTCTCTCTCTCTCTCTCTCTCTCTCTCTCTCTCGCTCTCTTTCTCCTTCTCGTCCTCAACCTCCTTCACTCGCTCTCTCTCTCTCTCTCCCTCACTCTCTCTCCCTCATTCTCTCTCTCTCTCTTTTCTCTCTCACTCTCTCTCTCACTCATTCTCTCTCTATCTTTTTCTCTCTTACTCTGGTCCCCCCCCACCCCCCTCCCTCTCTTTCACTCACTCATTCTTTATATTATTATTATTATTATTATTATTATTGTTATTATTATCATTATTGTTGCTATTATTATTATTATTATTATTACTACTTATCATTATTATTATTATTATTATTATTTAACCTCGGCTTAGTGCAGTCTTGCCCTCAGGAGCTCCATCGGTGGCCCCGATCATCAGGCGAGAGACTGACACCGGGGGGTGGAGGACCTCGAACAAGGGTATTGGAGGCTTATGTCCGTTGAGGATATGCCATTAGCTGCATCAGTACGCCTCAGATATAGTATTATTATTATTATTATTATTTTTATTTTTATTTTTATTATTGTTGTTATTATTATTATTACTAATTATTATTATTATTATTATTAATTCTTATTACTTATTATTATTATTATTATTATTATTATTATTATTATTGTTATAGGGTGTGGTCCCTAAGGTACCCCCCTCCCTCTCTTTCTCTTTCACTCACTCATTCTTTATATTATTATTATTATTATTATCATTATTGTTATTATTATTATTACTACTTATTATTATTATTATTATTACTTATTACTTATTATTATTATCATTATTATTGTTATTATTATTATTATTATTATTAGTTCTTATTACTTATTACTTATTATTATTATTGTTATAGGGGGTGGTCCCTAAGGTATTATAATAATAATAATAATAGAGAGCTTAAGGTAGGGGGTGGTCCTTAAGGTAGGCGGTGGTCCCTAAGGTATTATAATAATAATAATAGAGAGAGAGAGCTTAAGGTCGAAGGTCCCTAAGGTGGGGGGGGGGGGGGTTGTCCCTAAGGTCGCGGGTTCTTAGAGAGAGAGCTTAATGTCGAAGGTCCATAAGTTCGGGGGGGTACCTAAGGTGGGGGGGGGGGGGGAGGGGGGGTGTGTCCTGAAGGTCGCGGGTTCTTAGAGAGAGAGAGAGAGCTTAAGGTCGAAGGTCCATAAGTTCGGGTGGTACCTTTGGTAGGGGTGTCCTGAATGTAGCGGGTTCTTAGAGAGAGAGAGAAAAAGAGAGCTTAAGGTCCATAAGGTAGGGGGTCCTGAAGGTCGCTAGAGAGAGAGAGAGAGAGCTTAAGGTCAAAGGTCCATATGGTCGGGGGTCCCTAAGGTGGGGGGGGGGGTTATCACTATTATTATTATTATACCTTGGGGACCACCCCCTACCTATATTACTATTATTATTAATGATTATTATTACTCTCTCTCTCTCCCTCCCCCCCTTCTCTCACTATTATTATTATTATTATTATTAATGATTATTATTCACCTCTCTCTCTCTCTCTCCCGCGACCTTCAAGACCCCCGACCATAGGGTAACCCCCGACCTTAAGCTCTCTCTCTCTCTCTCTCTCTCTCTGAGGCTCTAGGCAAACTGACCTTAACCCGGCAATCCACGTTTGTGGATTAAAACCGCATTTGTGGATCGTTCAAGTTTTTAAGCCACGTGGCAATATTAGCAGTACTTTGTGTGTATTAACCCTTAACCTACTACGATCCACTCGAGTGGACCGGATCCACTCGAGTGGATGGGATCTTACAGAGGTTTACAAGAAAGCGTACAACATGGTTTTTTGTATATATATTAGTCAATAAAGCAAGTATTACGAATCTGAACCACCTCTAGTTTATATTAATATTTCGACTTCCTGTGTGAAAAGTGGCAAAACTGACTTGTAGAACGATTTCAGGTGGCACTCGTTCATTTCAAGTTTTTCAGTATTTTCCCGGAAAATCTGTGGTGAAACGTTGATTTTTGAATCAGCATGGCAGCCATTCTAATAGCCCGTTCTCTGCAACCACGCAACATCCTATTAATATCGCGCAAATTTGTAACAGTGCTTCTCAACAGTTTTCCTGTTAGAGGTTTCAAGTGGTAGTTGTCTCACTTAGGTTTTGCTTTTCTCCAAAGCATTTTTTCTCAGGATTATGTCGGCCTGCCCGCACAATACATAGTGACATTAAGCGTCGTCCGGCTTGTTACTTTACTCTTATGCTTGGTCTGCCCGTCCGACGGGCCAAAGTAATCTATCACTCAAACGCAGATTTTAGGGAAGCTACCCCGCTAAGGGTAAAGAATAACAGAAGAAAAGACTTTTAATGACTTTGGGTCACACAAAATGTGGTGACCTTAACAGAATGATAATACTCAATTTTGATTCTAGGCATTCCAGACTATGATTCGCGAATACTCTAGAAAGTGTCCTTGTCAGTAATAAAGGTATTAATAACTGTCCGGCCTATGAACTTGCCTATGACTAAGACTATCCAAATTACCGGTAAATTGACTAGGTGGAGTAACGGGTATTAATAGTACATAACAACGCTCCCCCTTAGTCGCAAGTCATATGCTATATTAGTGTGTAAATATGAAAAAATAGTGTTGAGGATCAGTTATGTGTTACCCGAAGGTTAAATATCAACTCCCATTTACATCACATCCTCTATGTATGTATATATGTGTAGTCATGCAGTAACATGTATGAAGTATGTATGTGTTCAAAAATTTGCAAGCGCTTCCCGTAGAGGGTAGCAAAATCAAAAAAAATTTAGATTTCCTATTCTAGGACAGAAGAATGATAGAAAGAATTTAAATTGCTAAGTTAGCCAGGGAAAGCCTCGCGGCTGCCGGCCTCGCGTGGCAGTCGGCTACCCAGCCTCGGCTCGACGGCTCTTGACCCCTGCGCAAAACAAAGCTGCTGCAACAAGCAACAAACTGCACAAAACACTCAAAGCAAATATAGGTGAGTGGACACGCAAATCCCGAAATTACTTGAGCTTTACCGTAAATTTGTTAAGTAAATACTCGAATTGTTCTTTCGGTAAATATTTTGTCATTACATCACCTATCTGCTTCTTCGTACCTACTTTTACAAACTTAATCTCACCGTCTCTTTGTAGGTGGTGCATAAAGTGTAATCCTAAAGGTAAGTGTTTAGTTCTATTACCTGACATACCCCTCTCTGCCGCTAAGACTGTTTGAGAGTTATCCTCGAATAATTCTATCGGGCTCTTTTGGGCTATGTTTAGTTCTTGTGTAATGTGTTTTAGTGCAAGTCCCTCTCTAATGCACTCAGTTGCTGCAAATATTTCAGCATCATTGGAACTCAGGGCGATGCGACTCTGTCGCTTTGATAACCATGCAACTGGATCGCTGCCCCACAGGATCACGAATCCAGTGCGGGACTTCCTTGTTTTCTTACAAACTTTGTGAGCCGCGTCGGGCCACATGGAAAGTTTTGGATAGGTTTGCCCTTCTTGCTCTGACTTAGGCTCATGGTAAGCTAAACCTCGATAAGAGTTAACTAAATAACGAAAGATTCTGCCTAACATCGCATAAGTTATTCCCTTATCGATAGTTTGCATGACACTTGCTGAATTTAGTGCTTGTTCTATGTCGGGTCTTGTCATCTTTGCGAGAAATAGCAAACGACCAACTAGACTAGGAATTGAAAATTTCGCAAGCTAGTTGATTCCGACATCGGTTCCGTGAAATGTTCTTGCGCTGGAGTACTAGCGGGTTTAGCAGAATCGTAGCCTACCTCTTTTAGTATCTGCTGCTGATATTTTCGCTGATGCAAAATTATTTTCCCGTTCGATTGCTCTATCTCTATTCCTTTGAATTCACGGGCAATACCGAGTCTTTTGAGCGGGAAATGTTTTTCTAATGCGGACGCAAAACGCTCATATGCTTGTTTGTTTGGTGCGGTGAACAACAAGTCATCAACATGAAATATCCCTACTATCGCCTCTCTCAAAGCTTTATCATTTTCTACAAACATACATAAGCCTGAATCTAGCAACCTAAAACCTAGCTCCTCTAACGTGGGTGCTAATATCTCATACCATCTTCTTCCTGCCTGTGGTGCACCATATAAAGCACCATCTATACGCCATATCATCCCCTCATGCCCTTCTCTGTCTACACTCTCTGGCGCATATGCATAAACAGGGTCATTCATACGAGCATTTAGGTATGCATTTTTAAAATCTATGCCGTATAGTTTGTGTTTGTGCCAGGCAGCTAGTTTGGCGAGAAATAAAAGTGAATGGTGCGCGGCGCAAGGAACAAAGAGCTGATCTGGGTTATAGCTAACACCGGGTTCTAACATATCTCCCCGTAAAGCTAAACGAGACTTTATGAACTTTTTCCCGTTCTCATCTAACTTTACTTTGTGAACCCATGTCAATCTAACTATCTTACTAACTCCTGCCTTGCTTGCCTCCTTATGGGGTACCCATGTGTATGTGTTAAAGGATTGTAGAGCTTTTAGCTCTGTTTTCATACCCTCTAAAACATCTTTAGCTGTCAAACCTTCCTCTATGACATCTTTGGGTACTCTGATATCTACATACAAATAAAAATCACGAATCTCATCTGCCACCATACGGTCAACGCATAAAAACATGTTAGCGGGACTTTGTAACGGGTATTCGGGATCTTTCACGGAGTATTTGAGGATTTCCGAATTCAGCATCCGTTCTTCTTCGCCCTCAAACTTAACTATGTGGGTGGGCTGAGGTCTGTCTCTTACTACGAGTCTATCTCTGGGGTCACTCACTCTGCTGACTACCCCTACTCGTACTATGCTCTCCCATCCCTCACCGTACTTTTTCTTCGCCCATCCATCTCCCCATGCACGTGCGGGCACTCTTACTACCTTACCTATTAGCTCTTGAGCCTCTCTCTTTTCTCTCTTGGGCTCATTGCTAGGGGTAAATCTCTCTACTGCCTTGCGCTGCCTTTTACCGGGGATTATGTTACTCTCCGTTACTCTCTGACTCTGCTCCCACGTTAATCCCTTAGATGGTGGTGATTTTTCTTCGTATGCTCTTCTTTCATTTATTTTTAGTGGATCTGTTGGATCTTGTTCATTTGTATGCTCTTGTGGCTTGATCTTGTGCTCTGGGGGTAATTGTTGTGGATAATGTGGCTCTGGACTTGTGTGTAGGCGTGTATGTTTGTGATCCAATGTATTCTTCTCCACATGCTCATTTTCATGCTCATTCTCATTCGCATCGATATCAACATTCTCTGTCTCCCCCTCAACTTCATCAAAGTGTGTTGTTGGGTGGTCGTTGTTGACGTTGTGCGGTGACTTAGGTGATTGAGGTGGTGATTGGGGTGGTGATTGGGGTGGTGACGCTTGTGGAGATGTGTGTGGTTGCTCGCTCTCATTCTCATTCTCCCCCTCAGAGTCATCATTATCCCACGACACTAGTTTAGGAGGATGAGCTTGTTTACCGATTTTGTGAATATTAAATCTCACATCTCTCACTCCGGAAATTATCTTCTTACCATCCCATACGCGGTATAGTTCCCGAAATAGATCATATCCTACTAGCATCACCTTTTTCCCTCTGTACTTTCCCTTCCGCACTTTAGTCTTAGGTATATGTAACACACCCATACATCCTATTGGTTTTAAATGAAAGAGTGTTGGTTTTCTACCTAACAGCTGCTCATAAGGCGAAATTCCTTTGCGTTCCCCGTGAATTGCCGGTAGTATGTTGTGAATGGTTGTTGCTGCGTGTTCTAATTCTGCCCAGAATTGCGGCGGTAATTTAGCGTGATATCTCATTGCTCGTGCAGGCCCCGCCGTAATATCATTCACTTTTGCCGCAATAGGATTCCCGTCTTTATCGTTTGTCGCGGAGGTTTTCCAAATAAAGCGAATATTTTTCCACCACTTAATGACTTCCTGAGGAATATGGAATTCTTGATCTGCGCGAATTTCCTTTACTTTGTTTCCTGTCTGTCTCTCATAAAAGGCTACAGCTTGTTCCAAGCAATCTACAAACTCATTCTTATGGGCTAAATAAAAGTCAAGAATGAACAGTGAGTAGTCGTCGGTGACCGAAAATTTATACCGTTTACCACCTATTGATCTAGTTGCCCACGGTCCTGATGTGTCTATGTGTAGAATTATACCTGGCTTTTGGGCTCTTTCTATTGTATTAACTGCAAAACGTGGCAACGTTTAGACTTTCCTATCATGCAAGATTCGCAAAATCTCACATCGCTCTCGTCACCAACTAACTTAATGTTCAAATTTTTTGCCAATAGGCGCATCTTTGTTAACCCATAATGCCCACAGGCATAGTGAAAAAGCTTGATTCCTATCTTTCTAGGTTTGTCTGACTTTCTGGGGTCAGCTTCATATAATACTATATCTACGTGTAATTCTTTCTCTCTCTTATTTACTTCATGCTTACTTGTCTCGTTTTTGTTCTCATTTGTGGGGCTTCCCTCCCCTTCTACCCCCTTGTTGCGAAAGGATCATATCTTTCGTTGACTTTCAATGGTTCATCATATTCGTCATCCCATCTATATATCATACTCTTAGTTAATCTTCCCCTTACTAATATGTCACTCTCGTTAATGTGGATGGGGTGTTTGAGTATTACTAACTGTCCGTTTTGGTGGATGACTGATCTGTTGTGTCTGTGGTCCATCTGTCCTGTAGATACTATGCTAACTGGTAAGGTAGTGTCGAGTAACATCTTCTTTTCTGCTGCTCTAGGCCTTCCTTTCCCATCTATCACAGTCAGCCTAGCTCTTCCTGACTTACTCAACTCCCTTTCTCCATTACCTGTCAGTAGTTCTACCGAGTCTATCTCATCGACATCCGTCAATCTGTCTTCTCTGCATGATATGTCTGTGCTTGCTCCACTATCCTGTACTGTCATGTCTCTCTTTTTCATCACTCTTTTTCTCACATGTATCAGTACATGCTCTGTCTCTCCTTCTGTCTCTGTCTCTGTTTCTAGTTCACCCTCAGAGGCTCCTCTACCCTCACCTTGTCCCTCTTCTGTGAGTTGTGGAGGTGTATTGATGGGACTCTGTCTGACTGCTCTCTCCAAGTACACTCCTTCTATTGCTCTTACTATGTCAGTCAAAAAGTCATCTCTCTCTAGCACGCCACTCACGACACGCATCACTTCTCCATTCATTCCCCTCACGCACTCATTCATCAACGTTTTAGCTATTTCATTTATATCTTTGAAGGTTATGACGGGAGGGTTGATGGGTTGCGTGTTTGTTGTCTGTGTTGGTGGGAGTGCTGTGATTGGTCTAGAACTAGAGATTTGGAGTTGTTGTGAGGTGGGACCTATTTGGTTGCCAAACTTGTTGACAGAAGTGGGCCCAAGTCGTTGCTCTCCCTCATCCACTCCACTCTCTTCTCTCCCTTCTCTGCTCTGGCCGGTCCGCTGACTAGAAAATGGATTATGTTTGCGTGGTTGTTGCGGAATATTTTGCGAGACTTGTGGACTTGTGGAAATTTTGGTGTCACGTAAAGTTTCAAATTCCCCGAAAACGAGTCTTTGCGTAATTTTATGAGACTTTTCCAATGCCGCAGCTTTAAGACCTCGTTCGTCTGGGTAGTAAGGAGATTTGGGGGGACGCAACACGGGACTTACCGACAAATCCAACTCCGGATAATCTGGGTCTTGTGTGGCGTGATATCCGCAGTACCTCGCATAAGATAATCGTTTCGCGTGATTTGCGTATATTCCTTTTCCTTTTGATTTTTCAACGGAAACATTACACGGTTTTTTGCGTCTGTTTATTCCGGCACATTTTGTGTCAGGCGTGACTCCGTAAGAACTCTCAAGCCTCAAAGGAGTTTCGTTAGGGTTAGGGGTGACTGAGGAACATCGTGGGGTGGCGGATACTAACCGCTCTTCCTTGCCTTCTCCCCGTAGTGAGGAGGGACCTCGTAGGGTGGCCGATACTAACCGCACTTCCCGTCCTTCTCCACTCTCACTATGTCTATTCCCTACCCTAGGTGTAGTCTTTGTATCGTTCAAAAGGGCTTGGGGACTTGTAAATTTGTGATGAGGTGAGCTTGGTTGCTCGTCATCTCTTTCTCTTTCTTCTTCATCATCATCGCTCTTATCATAAGTGTTCCCCATATGGAGCAAAGCAACGTGTGTATCAGAGTCACTTTGTTCGTCTTCGTTTTTGTCGTTGCCGGTTGTTATCAAAGTGAGTGCTTTCTTTTTCTTATGAAAGGGTTTCTTTTTGTTTTTGTAATTGTTCTTTTGTTCGTTCTTTTCTTGTTACGTGCCTTTGTCTTCCGTTTGATTCCGTTTTAATTTTCCTTCTTTGCAGAACTTTTCCGAAATCACCGGACAATATCTCATGGTATGGCCTTTGGCATCACATCCGAAACACGTGACTTTGAGCGTTCAGTTTGGAGCTGTCTTTGGTCCCGGTTTATTGTCTCCCCTTTTCCCTTTATTATCCATCAGGAGATTGGTCTCTTGCCGCTGCTTGCCATCCCGAGATTTCTTGTTGTTGTCTTTGCGAATTTGAGTTTTTCTCTCACGGAAATTGTTACGTCTTTCTTTTTCTCCCACATTAACCATCTTTCCCTAGATGCTTCGCATAGTTCCGAGAAATTTGGTCTTAGTCTGGCCGGGAGATCATAGTGGTCCACCTGAAATTTATCCCCGAAAGCTGGATGGTAGCGCAATTTCTTAAATAGCTTTCTCTTTGCTTCCTCATCGGAAAATGGCGCCCCACGTAAACTTTCAAGCTGGATTTTCTTTGCGAGAAATTCATTTAGCCAGTCTACATACCTCTGACCTGCCCTTGGTCTCGTTCTCTCAAACTCTTCCTCTAACATGTACCTACCTGCTCCGGAAATGCCTCCCATTTGATCTCTTACTACTATCAAGTCTTCAATGGGTCCTTTCGTCTTCTGTGTTCGCAGGAAATTAGATACATTGTCTTTGGAAAAAGCCACAGACAGACATAACTGCAAAGTTTTCATCCTTTCATAATATTTCTTCTCTTTGCGGATAGCTGTCTTTCTTCTTGTGTGTTGTTTCATACTTTGTCTTTTCTTTTTCCTCGCTTCTTTCTCTTTCCACTCTCTCTTTTGTTCTGCTGTCATTTTATCCCAACCTTCTGGCTGTTTGATATCTTCTTTCTTTGTCTGGGGTCTCTGTCTTCCTCTCTGAGAGGTGTCTGAGAGGTGTCTGACTCTTCATCTTCCTCGCTATCACTTATGGGCGTGTCGGGCTCTTCTAAGTCTTCTGCCGTCTTAGCCCTTGCTTCGTCGTAAGGAAAATCCCTTTTGGCTTTAGCTGGGTCGGCTAATGCCGCAGATACCATCTCTGCCACGTGGACAGATATCCCCTGCATGTGCTTCTGAAACTTGCTTGACCAAGGCCAAAAGCTTTGGTCGTTGCCCTCGAATATGGGCACTTGACTCAATACGTGCTTTGGCACGCTTGCCTCCTTGACAAGGCTCATAACCAAAGTAATCTATCACTCAAACGCGAGTATATGTGAGTTAGTATTTGGCGGAGGAGACATACGCCTATGTGAGGAAGTTTGTTTGTTGTGCTTATGAGTTGCTATTGCCGAACTCCACTGGAGACGTAGGATAGCTCACTTGCTTATTTCGTTTTATTTTTTCTAGTTTCTTCGTTGTGCTTGTTAGCATCTCGTCCGTTTACTTGGTTGTGCTCGTGACACTGTGTTGAACATACATTAGTGTATTGACGTTGACATATACATATGTGTATCTTCATATTGCGTGTTGGTCATTTTCCGTGCGAATGGTGTGGATTGCTCATGCATGAGATATTAATAATGATGTTGATGTGCTTATTGCTTAACGTTGTGTTTAATGTTTTGCTGTTGGAGTTGTGAACATATTTTATCAATTAACTTGTTTGGCTGTTGTCTGGCTTTGTGACATGTCCTATGTTGGCTCATATCGGCCGCTATTCCTAAATAGGGGAAGCAATCTACCAAGTTATTAATATACTATTTAGTTATATCGGTCTATACATGTTTTACATAGTTATTAATATTTCTGGTACTGGTGGCAGTCAGTTCCTTCATAGGACTGATCATTGCTTTAATACTCAGTTGTGTTTCCTTTATTTAAGTTTAGGCGGGTAGTGACGTGTTAGTTAGTTCAAATTAGATTTAGCCAGGGTCTGGCTCAGTTTCCGTCTTAATAAAGACTAACTGTCTGAAGTTTAAATGGGAACCCCTCCCCCGGCAACCTACTAATGTTACATCGGCCATGTGTGTATTTAATTGAACGCAGGTTGGTAATTTCCTGAGGCGATGCCTGATTAAAATCTGTGTCATTTAGTGGCCAAACTGCCAAACTCATGGCTCGAACTATTCCAAAACAAAAATTTTGATTTTAAGTTGCTCATATTAATATTTCAGCAAATATATAAAATTAATGTTGAGTTCAATAACTTAAAATTTATTATTTGAACTATTCCAAAACAAAAATTGTGATTTTAAGTTGATAATATTAATATTTCAGCAAATAAAATTAATGAGGCGCCTCATGTTGAGTTCAATAAATTAAAATTTATTTATGTCAGTGCTTTGAAAACACACTGTTACTAATAAAGGTAATAACATTTCAAGTACAATTATATAGTCTTAAATCTTTTTTGATGTGTTCTTGATCGGTCGATGCGATTTGTAAGGATGACCCCTCACTTTCACTTGACGGTTGCATGCAGATATCGAGTGAGATGATGTGCGACGCCAACACGTCTTTCTCCCAAGCTTTGAATTCTTTATCCTCTGTGCTTGGATCGTTTATGGATTGCTTTTCTTCTTGACCATGCAACCAAGCCGGTAGATACGTCCCCGTATACTGGTTTGAACCTGATGAATGGCCCCAAACGTTAACAAGGACTACTGAGTCAACATTTGGATCATCGCCATCAACGTCCACCTTAGTTACCTTCCCCAAGCTGAATTTTTTCACTTCCCTCTTCCTCGATTTACTTCTCACTCTCTTCTTTCTGTCACCGTCGTAATCTACCCACTCAAACACGATGAACGTATCTACACCAGGAAGCTCCTCACCTGCACCAAGCTCGCCGTCGACCACGTTCCGAGGCTGCTCGTCGACCACGTTCCGAGTCTGCTCGTCGATTACAGTGTGTTCTTGTAGCTGCTGCTGACTCGCATCCAGAGCGTGCACAGCCTGAGTTGCATTTTGATCATGAGTAGCAGCCACACATGGATCTCGGTTATGACTATTATTTCCAACACCTTTCTCTTCTTTATCATCTTCCCTCTGCTGCGCATGCTGCACAGGACTGTGCGGGTGCTGGCCATCGCGACTGTCACCAGCAACTCCTTCGCGTTGCACTTCTCCTTTCTCCTCCTCATCCTCCTCCTCATCCTCCTCCTCATCATCCTGGTCCTCCTCCTCTTCGCTTGAAGACACTCGGCGGGGGCGCTGCCCGCCGCGCTGCCTGCCGCGCTGCCTGCCGCGCTGCCCGCCGCGCTGCCCGCCTCGCTGCACGCCACGACCTGCCCGCTGCTGCCCGCCGCGACCACGTCCAGGCACGGGTGGTTGACCTGTTACAGAAGACTAATATATAACACAAACTCTGAATGCTATACATGGACACAAAAATGACGCATGCGACATATATTAGAGGGCGCCTCAGGTGTTATATTACCTGCATGCTGCTGTCCGCCGCGACCACGTCGAGGTTGTCCATCTGTCCAAGTTAGAAAAGCATGTATCACATAAACACTAATACTAAACGCACTTGAAGGGAAAAGTAAATCAAGGTAAAGTGTCTAACTATACATGCAACATAGATATTAAAGCGCTGCATTCATTGTCACCTGCACGCTGCTGTCCTCCACGACCACGTCGAGGCCTAGGTGCCACTGGCACAGCTTTCATAACAAAGCACCACATCAAACAAGAAAACTAAATGAAATTCAAATCCAACAAATCCAAATAAATCAAAGAAACAACCAAGTTCAACTCTTAGAAAGGAACAGAACATATGATCTATTACGATTAATCTCATAATATTATGCTTGCCCAATGCAAATGGGATAGAGCAATTTAAATTATTAAGTACCTGCGCCTGCATAGTCATCTTGCGGCAGCTGTCAATCCTGACTGCAGCTGGAAATCTTGCAATCGTAAACTGCAAGGGGGATGGGCCGCCCCGCTCTGTTGCTGCAGGATTGACAATTATTTCCTGCCATGCCTGGGCGCATATCCCACACCATCGCGGGATTTTGCTCATCAGGATGTTTTGGAACATTAGCAAACTGACGCACCCTCATAATGCCTATAGGATGTGAAATCTGACCGTTCTCTCCTTGCACGCTGAAATCGAAATATCCGATTTTCATCACACCAAGCCTCTCATTACCCAACTTGATCGTGTCAGGCATCTTGGGCGGAACGTGGATGTATTGGGACGGCATGAACTCCCGAAACAGAACGGTCGTTCGCTTGAGTAGCCGTCGCGGGGTGACCATGTTTGGGTTGGTCGCTTGGTGCAATGCTTCAAAAAAAGCGCGGGGACCAATCAAGAATGATACACGTTTCAGCCTGTTAAAGAAGGTATTGATACGTGCAAGCGCGCTATCGGTGAGGCCGTAGGCATGGCGAGGACAGTATGGAATAACCTCCACCGTCAGTCTGAAGTCTCTGAAGAATGTGCTATAATACCAACAAAGTGGTAGCCCACGGAAGCCGTTTCCAGTGTCACCTCGAAAAATAAGATGCGTAACGAGTGGGCATAGCTGCTGCAGCAGGCTTGTTCCTGCGTTACTATCACGCACTACTTTGGCAGGATCTACTATCTCGCGCAAACACATTCGTATTGTGTTAGAGTTCTTGTTGGTCTCACTAGCAGGGCGATCAGGCTTTGTGTAGATTATCCAGACATACTGGTGAAGTAGTACTGGCTCATTGATGCTAGGGCGAGTAGTTAGTGTCGCACCAAAGATAGATACTGGCTTACCGTCACTGTCATAAATCCCGCCAAAGTCTAGCGTCACCATCGCTTCGTGGGGTGCAAGGTGCTGCTCTCGCCTCTTTGATTCCGGTCGCTGCGAATCATTCCATTGAACATGCTGCTCACGTGATCGAAGCTTCACCTTCAACGCTTTCAAGGTCTTCAAAGCGTTCTGGCGGGTCTTATGCTCTCCCCATTTCCATAGTTCCAATGGTTCACCTGGCCCAGTGCCTGGCTCGTCGTTTTCCTCGCTAAGTTTATTCTCAAGGTCCCTGACTTTGTCTTTGATTGAATCCAAGTCACCACACATACCACATAGACATTCCGGAGGCCGCTTCTGGATCGATACATCTTTCAGAATGTTAAAATAAAAGGTGCTGTAGCTTCGAGTATGGTAAAGAGTGTCATCGTTGATATCGTCCACCTCTGGCTCAGTACTAGTTACCACTGCCTCGTCATCACGGTTAGGCATGCCCCAATCGATACCGCCACCTTCTACATTGGCAGCGAGAGCCATTTCCCTGGTGCATTCAACACGCCCATCTTGCTCACACTTGCATTGTTTCACGCCAGTTGACTTGCTAGTCACATAAAGTTTCACATTTCGTTCCCACACGTTTGAAGGACCAGCTTGCTTAAACTCAGCCTCGTTGTATTTGGGGAAAAGCTCGGTTGCCAATTTCACCAAGGACTCAAAAGACGCACGGTAATCCTCAAAGTAGAAATCTACTGTCTGTTTTAGCATCCAAGCTATTTCTCTAGTATCGCCGGACCGGGAAGGATTCCTTTCGAGCATCCACTGTCTCGTCGTGATCCTCTCTTCATCCGGAATACGCTTCTTCTTGCTTCCTGGCTTTTGCTGCAGGGTTTCAAAGGTAGATTTGGGGATGCAAGGATTTACTGCTCTTTCCATGCACTTCATCTTGCATTGATCCAAATAACCAAAGGTGATTTTGAGCATGTCTGCAGCAGTCTGACGGGGGATATCTTTTGCTAAAACAACAACAACAAGAACAACAACAACAACAATAACAATAACAATAATAACAATAATAATAATAATAATAATAATAATAATGATTCTCGTCATCTTTCTTCTTCATCTTTCTCATCTCTGCCCCGCGCCCCCTCCCATCTCACTATCCTATCCTCTGGCTATATCATCCACCCACCCTCCCCCGGCTATCCTATCCATGATATTGACTATCCCTATTTGTTATCTCCTGTCTTCCTCCCCTCGCTATTCTACCCCTCTCTATCTAAAATGTTAATATGCATTATTCCCCTGCCTAACCCGTATTTCCCTTTCACCCGTTGTCGTCATAAGAATATATAAAGTTCCATATCATCGCTCGTCACAGAGCGGGGGAAAAAAAAAAGTCTTGTGTCAGTCCGCTCCCCAGTTTCCCCCATGGGCCTATCTGGCATAAGACATGTTTGTCATTCATTTCCCGATATGTCCGCTATGCCCGATATGTCAGTCTGATATATTTCCCCCCGTAAAGTCACATGATATTACATATTCCTATACCCGTGAGCCTGAATGATATAATAATCTTCCCGTATCTGTATGTATATATAACCCGCGTCGTCACAATGTTTACCTTGTTGGTATAAAATGCATGTAGCATGCCCGTCACCGTACCTGTGAATGTAAAAGTATACCGCTCCCCCTCTCTCATCTTCATTCATCTTCGCATTCGTATGTCAGTCATATTCTCATCAACCCCTTATAAAGTCCCGCAATTCATTTATACCGTTATCATCTTCTCATATACCCGCAAGTCATATAAGCCGCTATCACCCATCATATACCCGCAAATCATATAAGTAACTATTACCCATCATATACCCGCAATTCGGTAGTACCGTCATCACCCCATCATGTGCCCGCAGTTCGTATTCTTCTCATCTCGTCATCTCTCATCTTCTTTCTCATTTTTTATCTTTCTCCATTCCTATTCTATCCTCTCACTCGTCACCCATTCATCACCCCCTCCCTCGTTGGGCCCGTCCTCTTCACGAGGTAGCGGAGGAAAAGATGCGGCGGTTCGATCCGGTTTTTCTGGAAAAGGCCGGGAAGAAGCGGGACACGTGGGATGCCACCATCAAGTTGAACGACGAGGATCATATCCCATACACCATTCAGACGAGACCGCGGTTGGTGCTGAATGTGCCGTTCGACCTCACTGAAGGGAGGCGGATGCCGGCACAGATTTGGGACGAGATAGATGCGGAAGGATTGCCTTTCGATATTATCGGCGCTCCACCGGCAGCGGTTGGATCAAGAGGCAAGAAGCGGCCTACGACGGGTGGTCGGATGACTCGGGCACCAAAACTGCATCACCGGCGTTATGCCCTTCCCCGCCTTATGTTGTGACGTCTCCCCCTGACTTAGAACCCTCAGGACATAAAAGTCGTCCAATGTGTCATCGCTCACCTCTTTCGCCGCCGGCATCATCAAGTAGAACTTGGCCGTCTTCCATTTGATCCTATTGATCTCCGCCGCATTTTGCACCCACAGGCCTCGCTTGTTTTGATCCCCACGTGCCCTTCTGGTGCCTCTGGCCTCGATGGCCCCCCTGTACCTTGATTGTCTTGACCCCCTTGTGCTCCCACGCCTTTCCCCTCTGCTTCCCCCTCCCTGCCTTGTATTCCTCCCTCTTCCCGTTTCTTGTCCTCTCCGCTTTTCCTCAACCCTCTTCTGTCTCTGTGAAACCCTCTCATGTGAACCCGTCTCCAATTCCTCTACAGCGTCTTGCAATCTCTTCTTCTCCTCCGCATCCTGTTCGAACGCCACTTCCTCAGCCTCGCAATCTCCTCAGCTCTCTGTGTCAGTGTCAACAACGGTCGTGGGTTTCCAAATTGATCCGCCGTCCGCTCCAAGGCATCCTGCTCCGTTTCGTAATCCAACAAGTAAGGCGAGAACTTGACCAATCGCCGAACGTGGACTATCTGTTCCTTTTTCGTCCGCTGGTGTCTGATCTTATAATTGTAGGCCGCGGTTTCTTTCATAATCTGATACTGACCCTGCCATTTCTCATAGAGCTTCGTTGAGACCCCCACTGGAACATTTGGGCAGTATAGCAGCACTGTATCCCCCTCCTGGAATTCCACGTGTTTATATTTCTGTTGGCCCTTCTCGTCCTCCGTCCGCATTGCCGCCTCCCGATGCTTGGTCACAATTTGTTCCGCTTCCGCTAGGGCCCGTAATCTCACTGCCATCAGCTCCAACGGCTGATACGCCTTGTGTTGCATCACGTCCTGTGGAGTGGTTAAGACCTTGCCAAACACCATCTGATGTGGGCACAGTCTAGCCCTGCCCCCCAAGACGAAGAACCCAGATTGTTCACCGCAAAGGTAAACGCTTGCAATTCCTCGGGCCATTTGGTTTGCCCGTTCTGACAATAGATCTTCAAGGACGCCTTCAGCGTACGATGCATCCTCTCTATCTTCCCGTTAGCCATAGGGTTGTATGCCGTAACATAATCACATCTAAACCAGTAGTATGCACTGAGCTCGTTCGACACCCAATTGATAAAGGAGCTTCCTCTGTCCGATATGATCTTCCTGGGTACCCCGATCCGTCTGAATACGTTATCAATCAGTGCTTTGGCCGTCGTCTCCTTGGTGTCGTCAGCCGTGGGAACCGCAATCACGTAGTTAGAGGCCCGATCAATAATCGTGAGGATATACTTGTATCGACCCTCCCCCGCTTCCGGTAAAGGCCTGACGTAATCGATGTATCGTGTCAAATATATCCCGTGTTATGTCATACTGCCCCAGTAGCCCCTTGTTCGCATCGTAGACCGTCTTCGCCCTCTGGCATGGCCCACATCCCGAAATGAAACTCCTGATGTCCTTATCCATCGTGTCCCAATAGAACCGCCGAGTCATAGACCACCTCATCCTATCCAGTCCCGGGTGACTCTGTAAAGGGCAGTTGTGTGCCCCTATCAGAATTGCGTACCGTAACGCTGCCGGCACCCATACCACCCACCGTTCCGGATCGTCCTTGTTCTTGGCCCCGCTCCCGAAATACCAGATTAACCCGTCCGAGTAGGTGTATTTCTCATTCCGCCACTTGATATCCCCGTCCGCCGAAATCCCTGTCGGGTTCTCCTGGTGCGCAATAAACCTCTTCCACTCCTCACTGTCCCGCGTGAGCTTGCGGAACATGTCCACCGACGCAAACTTGATCTCCGTCTTGTTTTCCAACTCCAAGGATACCCGGCTTGGGTGTGTGTCCCTCAACATGAGTTCCGGCTTCGCCTCCGTCTGACCCGCCGCCGCTTCCGCCTTCGTCGGAATCACAATCTTCCCCAGCATGGGCATGGTTCGCCACGGAAAAGGTTTCAAATCCCTCACCTCATCCTCCGTCAGCTCCCCCTGTACCGCCTCCTTCCACATTTCTTCCTCATATCCCTCTCGCGCCTCCTCCAACCCGTGTTCTTCACAACAATCCACCGACTGTGCATGGGCCGCTTCGCACATCCTCCCTCTGCGCCTCCTTCCTATTCCTATGCATTTCCGCTACCTCCGTCACATACTCCACACCGTTGATGGGTTTCCAGTCGTCGAAATTCGCCCTCTGCTCCTCCTCTTCCAAATCCATTTTTCCCAAGACCATTAAAACCGCTGCGGCCGTCTTGAAGTGAAACCGCGTCAGGTTCATGCCATTCTTCTTCTCCGCGTCGTATACCGGTTTCAGTGCGAAGACACCATGACTCTGCTGTTGCGCCCGTGTATCCTTGTCGTCCGCCACCGCCTCCTCCTTCTTTTCCTTCGCGTTGTCCTCCTCCGGCGCGACCCCAGCCCTTGACTGGTAGTCCGCACGATAGTTCTCCTTACCCGATATGAATTCAATCGTGAAGTCATATTCGGATAGCTCCAACTGCCATCTTGCCAACCTGCCCGTGTGATCCTGCGACATCAACCACTGTAGGTTGTTGTGATCCGACCGCACCGTCGTCCCCTTTGCCCCCCACAGATAGTCACGTAGTTTCTTGAAACCCCAGACTATGGCCAATGCCTCTCTCTGCCGCGTGCAGTATGGTTGTTCTGCCCGTGTCTTTCGCCGGCTCAGAAACGTCACCGGCCTCAAACGCCCCTTGTCATCCCACTGTTGCAGAACCCCTCCTATCGCATATGCCGATGCATCCGTGTCGAGTATGAAACTCCTGTTGAAATTGGGAAGCTGTAAAACCGTACCCCCTTCGCTCCATGGGTCCATCAAGATATGTGTCCTTAGTGTTTCAACCGCCTTGTGAACCGCCGGTGGCCACGTACTCCCCGCACTGCACTTGCCCTCTTTCGTGAACAACCGTATTGGTTCCGCGATTTTTGCGAATCCCGGTATGAAGTCACTATAGTATTGCGCTAAGGACACAAAGGAGTGTAAATCGGATCTCGTCGCAGGAAGAGGCATAGCCGCAAGCGCCTCTCGCTTCTTCCTTGCAATCGAACACGTCCCGTTCTCGATGTCGTACCCCAGATACTGTATCCGCTTCTGTAAGAAGTGGCACTTCTTAGCATTCAACCGAAATCCGAACGCCTTGACCGTCTCATGATGTCCCGCAAATGTTGTATGTGTTCCTCTACCAAATTCGAGAAAATGACCACATCATCCAAATACGCGAAGGCGTATCCCGTCGTATCCCCGTACTTCTCCGCAAATTCCGCGTCTCGGAAATTTGCACCTAGCATCTTCGTCATCGCCTGCTGAAATATGTCCGGTGCCACCTTTAACCCCATCGGCAGAACCTTCCACACGTAGGTTGTCATGCCCACCATGAATGCCGTCAAGTATTGGCTCTCTTCTGCCAATGGCATCTGCCAAAATCCGCTCTTCAAATCCAACGTCGAGTATATCTTCGCCTTCTGCAACACCTCTATTCCCCTCCTCACGTCTGGCACCGGTGTCTCTATCTTCTTGATGATTTCGTTTATCCTCCAATAGTTGATACACATCCGCAACGTTCCGTGGGGTTTCGGCGCCATGCGTACCGGAGACGCATACTCCGACAGCCGCGCCTCGATCAATCCCTTTTCCAAAAGTTCCGCCGTCATCTACCTGGCAATCCGATCCTCATGATGACTTAGCCGCGAAGGCCGTCCTATCCCCGGTACCTCTTGCCCCATCTCTCGTTCGAAAACCGCCACGTGGCTAGTCACCGATCCCCCCTCCAAAGGGCCGAAAGCTTGGATGTTGTCTTCCATGACCCCCATAGCCGCAACCTTTTCCTTTGCAGTTCCCTCCCATGTCTCCAACTGTTCCTGCAACGCCTGTCTCGCCTTATCCGTCTCCTCCTTGATCTGCTCCTTGTCGCCTGCCCCTGTATGTCATCCACCGCTATCTCTGCTCCATCCCCGTCTAAACCCTCCCTCGACCGATATAAAGTTGGTGTCTTCCGCTCTTGATCCGCGAATCTAGCCAATTGGTCCATCATCATAGCGTACTGAATGGCGTGCGTTCTGTGGTATACCCCGGATATGTGCGTCAAAGCTTCGTCCCGAATGGAGGTCAAATCCCGATCCAGAAGTTCCTCTCGGTACAGCCTAGCTACCTTCCTCGAACCGAGTCGGCAAGCCACTATTAACTTTTGTGTGCGACTCGGGATCGGTATCGGGTCCGCGATTAGAAAATCTTCCACATCGTACCACCACATCTCCGTTCTCCTTCCCACCGGAAACATAATCGTGAAATCGCCACGTGAAAGCAGATTTTTCAATGTCTTCTTGATCTGGGACACCGAATCCGCTACCATGGGTTGGCTTCCCCACCGCTCCTGCAGGAAGTTCAGAATCTCCACCTTGGCCTGGCTAGGCTTGCCCGTATTGCATACTACATATTGCGCCATAGGCAACACCCGTGTATCCATTTCCTTATGTTGGTATCCCAAGTCTCGCCCGTGTTTCGGAAAACCGCCCGAGGCCTCCTCCCTCTGTCTCCGGAAATACTCCAACCTCGTGTCGACCAGAGCAACAATTCTTGCCCTCGTCCATTCATCTTCCGACTCGCTCTCCTATTCCTCCTCCTCGTGATCTCCAATCGCAAAAACCTCCTGCTCCGCTGCCTTCTCCTCCTCTCCCTTCTCAATCTCTAACCGTGCCGCCCTGAAATCGTTCGCCACCCATGCTCCCGGTATGTCTCCTTGTCCCTCCTCTGGGTCGTAATCCACCACTTGATACACCGGAGCGTTTTCTCCCCGTCCATACCGTATCTCTTCTCTGTGACAGTCGATGTGAGTGTGCATACACTTCAGCGCGTCAAAGCTCCATAGAAGTCCCCCTGTATATGCCGGGACTACCCAAAACCTGTGCGTATATATGTATTCCCCCCCTCCATATCAAACGCCAGCAGTATCGTGCCCGTCATCGCCGTTGTACCCGACACCCCCTTCACCCAACCCCGTGTCGCCCGAAACCGCTCCTTGAACCATGGTTGCTGCCCGAGCCTGTCCAAAAAGTGTTTTCCGATGACGCTGATGGCCGCCATGGTATCGTTGCCGATGACCACATCCCCTCCTAAACTCCTCAACTTGGCCCGAGTATACGCCAATGGGAGATTTCTTCTTTTAATTTGACTAACCGACGGCGTCACTTGCATCGCCTCATGCCTCTGACTCACCTTCCAGTGTGTCCCCAGCAATTGTCGTTCTCGCTCTCGTGTCCTCTCTCTCTCACTTTCTTCTCGCTTCTTTTCCTCTGCCACCCTCTCTCCCTCACTTCTCTCCCGCTCCCCTCCAATCTCGCTCTCTCCTTGTTCTCACCCTCACTCTTCTCGCCCTCTTTGTACCCTTTTCCTTGTACCCCCGATCCGCCACATGCCCGCTCCTCTGCCTTCTGCTTTTTGCATGTCGTTCTCCCTGCCTCTCGTCTATCTTTTTTTCCCGCCCCCTCTTTTTGCCTAAGTCAGATCCACGTATTTCCGTGTCTTCAAGCTCCTCCCCATCTCGTCCCTTTCCGGGCTCCCGTATTCCGATCCGTCGCCCTGTCGCCGTCGTCGCCTTGCCCTCCGTTCCCCTGTCATACGTCAAACACCCATTCCCGTTCGTTATCTCCCCCTCACTCTTTCCTGGCTCACCTGCCGTGGAAACTCCCACGATCTTTACGTCATCGTCGCTGTTAGACCTGCGCGGACGCGCTTCCTCTTGCCGCAGAGGTTGCTCCTGTTCATATATACCATGAGTGCGGTCATGTTCCCGTTCCATCTCCTCTAACGTTTGTTCCGTACCCGCGATGAATCCCGCGCCCTCCGGCTGTCCCTGTCGCTCCTGCGTTCCCGCTCCAGCCCCTGCAATCAACCCCTGTCGATCCGAATGCACATATGGTAGATGAGAGTGTGGTGTTCCGCTTGTACCCGCTGTGTCTTTCCCAACACCCCACTTCCCGTGTATCAAGGGTTGTACCTGTTTGTCCATCCCCGGTCTAGGCGCCGCCGCATAATTACCCCGACTCCCTCGAAACCTTCTCCTCGATACTCGTCCCGATAGCCACCCCGCGGTCCTCTCCCGCTGTTGTTGTCGTTCCTCCGATACCCGTCCCGCATTTCCTCCGTCGCTCCCCTTCCGTGTTTTTGGGTCGCATGTTGGCTGCCCGGTGGTAGTAACCCTTATCCTTTCGCGTCCATCCCTTCGCCTTGATATTGGCCTCATTGAACTTCCTCAGTGCCGGGAGCTCCTCTGGCGCGAACATGTCCTCCAACCCTCCTAGCTGCCACATCCCGTGCCGTACCGCCTCTTTCAACTCCCAGTATGCCTCGTCTCTGTGTTGCTGCCTGCAAGTGTCTAAATTGTCGTGCCACATATTCATCCCGTGGCTCACCTGGCAGTTTCCCTTAATTCCCAACCAGTGCATAGCGATAGCCGAGTAACATGAATCCTTGTCCCAGTTCCTGGACTGCAGTGCCCTTCTGGTATACTTCGGGAAACCCTCGATCAGGTCCGAGTCCGGTGGGTACCGTGGCTGCCCCTTTAATTCCGTATTCGGCAGAGCCCTGTTATGGAACTCTGCGACGACTTCACCTTTTCCCCTCCTCGAGGCGCCCGATCTGCATGGAACACTTGTGGTGGTCGCCGCTCCTGTCGTCGCTCCTGGTATCCTCCATCCCCGTACCTCGAGCCCCGTGGTCTATACCCCCCATCATGCCTTGGCGCCCGATCTCCCCCCCCTTGCGTGAACTGTCGCGGTCGTCCACCCACCCGAAAGCCCCCGCTGCCTCCATAGTTGAACCTTGCCTGTGGCCACTTCGCGGTCACCGCTGGCGATGTAATCACGCGGTCGATCAACGCCGGGTCTTCCTCATGTAATACCCAGCTGACCGGATTGTAAGTGGTGTTCAACCCCTGCCACCGGGTTTTGCCCTCCGGCGTGATATCCGCTAACGCTATCACCTGTGCCGCGATCTCCGGAACCACCGCTTTCGTCTCTTTATCCTTCCATATCCCCGCCAGAACCATTGGGTATATCTCCTTCTTCTCGTGCAACAGACTGAGCCCCGCGATACTGGCAAAGATGTCCCGTAATGCCGTCCTCTTCGTAACCAGAGCCTGTGCCGCGTCCTTCAGCGCCTCTATCTCGTCCCCCTTGTCAAGAAGTTGGTGAAACTGGTACACGTCGGCGAACACAAAATGAGCGACATCGACCACCACCTTCTTGTTATTCGCCCCTCGCTCCCCGAACTACTTTTTGAACCGCTCCTCCCATACCTGCGTGTCAAGTAACCGCGTGTGTTCGTCTCCCGACCCCACCAAGTTGCCCAACAAGTAGCACACTTGGTCCGCCGCGTCCCCACACAGTGCCGCTTTTGCCTCACTCCGCAAAGCCACAATGAACTTACGTACCTTGTTCATATACTCATACTCGTGCTGTTTGCTCGCCATTGGCCTCTCTCCGTGTTCCTGCATCAGCTGCGTCTTACGGAGCTGTCCCAGGATCCTGTCCCGTTGTTCTTTACCGTCGATCTTTGACTTGCTTGTGCCATGCCGCCTCCGCTTTTCCCCTTTTTCCCCTTCCCTTAATCTCGATTTGTATTCCGATTCCTCTGAATCCGAGCTCGCCGCTCTCTCCGACTGCCTCCCCTTCTTCTTCTTTTTCTTCCGCTTTGCCGGGGACGCTGTTGCCGCTTCCGCTTCCGTCGCCGCCGAATCCAGATCCACGTATACCAACCCCGCACACATCCATTCAGGATGGACAAACCAAAGACCTATTGCCGCAGTTCCTTCCGTTTTGCCTCCTTTTCCGCATCCGTCGCCGCATCGTTCAACGCCGCTGCCTCCTCCAACAACTTGTACAGTGATGCATCCCTCTTCTCCATCTTTGCCCCCACGTCCGTCGGCCCCGCCATATATTTCCGCATGGCGTCATACGCCTTGTCCGCCAACCCTCTAAGGAATTCTGTATCAGATCCGCCAGTTCCTCCGCCGGGTTCTTGGAAAACGCCGCGTCCCACCTCGTTATCGCATCCGCCATCTTTGCGGCCGCTTGTTGTAACTCCCGTCTCTGCGCCCCCGCTGCCAGACACAACGACTTGATGTCCCCGTTTGATATATATACCCTCTCCTCCAACATCCGATTCATCACGAAATTGGGCAGCTTCGTTCTACTCACTTTGTCCCAATAAAACCCAACCCCTATGTACAGCGCTTCCACCAAATGGATCAGGTCCACCATCATCATCCCCGGCCCATATGCTGGTTTTCCCTTGGGCCACATCCACGTCGGCCACTGGTCCACCTCGCTGTATATGCCCCCTTCGTCCTCCCCTTTTGTCCACACCTTGTAGTTTTTCGTCGACAACTACCTGTATATATCCGGTGCCATCTCCGGCGTACGTTGCATCAGTTCGTGGAAGAATAGCGACATAGTTGGTGGGTTCCTCGCATACGTCGGATCCGATGCCGCCGGCAGTGCCTCCGCCTTAGCCTCCGTGTACCGCATTGGGTCCTCCCGTCGGCTCGCCGGTGTAAACGGTATCGCGCGAATGGTCGGTCCTATCCATCCCACGACCTCGTCGTCTCTGAACTCCGGTGCCCCAGGTTGTGCCTCCATCTCGAATTCTAAAGTATAAAATATGTTATGATTGAAACCGTGATCCACATATATATACATGTTCCCGTGGCATTATTATATATGCTCACTTTACATCATCCCCTGGTCTCCAAGTCCGTGTTTCCCTTCCTGCCTTGTTCCACCGTGATATCCCCGTTTGTTTTCCTTTTGTTTTGTTTTCTGTAAGGCCACCCTTATCTGTATTTATGCTCTGTCCCTTTTCCCTTCCCCTCCGCTTCTCTATATCTCTTCCCGCATATATTCGTCCCACATCTCCTTAGAGAGGCCTTGCATCCACTCCACCACTTCCGCTCCCGTCTCCCGCTTCTCGATCCCCTCTTCCTTCCCCGATACCCCTTCCTTCTTCTCTACCTCCCTGTCAGATGCCTCGTCCTGGCCGTTTATTGCGTTATTCCGTTCCTTCTCTTCCCGTCTCTGTTGCCTCCGCTCCTTTTCTAAAGTCTCAATCCATGCCCGCGTTTCGTGACTGTCCCAATCCTTGTCCGGTGTGGTTTTCTCCACCATTTCTATGATACTCCTGATCCGTAGCGGTCCCACAAACATTCTCCAGCTGTCCTCCCCCCGGTCCTTCAAAATCTTCACCCACTTCTTCGCGTGTTCCACCTTCCCCTTGGCACATGCCCATGCCGTATGGATTCTCTCCGCCGTCCATTTCCCCTGTATTTTGGTCAACACAGCCATGAAGCTGTATTGATACTGTGCTTCCTCCGTCATGGCAAACACCCTCCACAAACCCTCGTCGTTGCTAGACCAACGATATTGTAATTCCCACATAGCTCTAATTGCCATCCACCTTGCATCCTGTCGAACCCGATCCGTGTCCATAATCGCTCCCACCCGTTCACCCCACCGATATCTCATTTCTTCTACAAACCGTTGAGCCTCCTCATCCATCTTATATTCCACTCCCCCTATCTGTCCGAACTTCTTTTCCTCCTCCGATATCCCCATCCTTACTTCCCGTATGCTCATCCGATGCCGTATTCTGTCCTAAAGTAGGGACAGGAGGTACCATGTCTTGTGTTTGCCGCCGTTCCCTCCTCCTTTTCTTCCTTCTCCTCTCCTCCTTCCTATCCTGCTCCTCCATCATCGCCCTTTCCTCGTCCCTCAAATGCGCCTCCCACTCTTCCATCGCCCTTACATATGCCTCCTCCGCCTGTCTTAAATCCCTTGTCTTGTGAAAATGCATCGCCGTATAAGGAACCTCCTCCCGTTCCCGCTCCCATGTTACAAGATATTCCTCTTCCCACTTGGACACCCAAAACGACAACATGTCCCTTATCCCCGAGTCATCTTTCTCCTCTGTCTCCTGACTTGTTGCCCCACCTTCTTCGTCCTCTTCCTCCAAAGCCTCCTTCGTCTCTTTCCTCCCCTTCTCCATACCTAGCATAATAGGTACCCACGTATGTCCCTGCATGCATTTATCTTCTCCTCTGTCTCTTCCGAGCTCTCGCCACCTCAGCCTCCTCATCCAATTCAAAACCCAAACTGTCGAGTATCAACATATCCTGTTCGAATTGAGTCTTCAAGAACTTTTTACGCCCCTGACGAGAAATGTCTTCCAAAGTTGCGAAACACTCCCACTCGCTGTCTACCTCTGCCCTCAGTTCCGTCAACCTCTCCGCACTTGCTTCCCCTCCCGCTTCCAAAGCCACGACTTCCTTCCTCTTCTTCTCGTAACTCTTCCACCTCCGAACTACCTTTTCATATATATCTCTTGCAACCTGTATTTCCCCTGCTCCAAATATCTCCGCATCCGGGACCCCTTCCTCGTCGGTAAAAGCTTTCTCCCAATAACTCATTTCCTCATCATCTTCCACTTCTTCAACCACTCTCCTCCGTCTCACCTCGGCCACTTTCCTCTCCCTTAGCGTACATAGTTTCTCGAACCCCTTCCACACCTCCACCCGTTGCTTGTGGTCCTTGGACCAGACCAGTGCTTGCCGTGATCCCGGCTTCCGAGTGGCGAGGTTTTCCGCCACCTTCGCCAAATCCTTCAGTCGATCCCGAACCTCATACACATCCCTATCAATCCTGCACCCCCCGCATCCCATAGTGTGTCTCGTCGTTTATGTCCTCCTCCGATATACCCCTATTCTTGACCTCCCGTAATACTATTGGTCCTGCCCCAGCCTCCACCTTCCGTTCTTCTTCCCTCTTGGGCTCCGAGTATTCCCGTCTCTCCCGTTTGAGAGAATGCAAAGATTCCCTGAACCGTCGCCGGTTTTCCCTTGCCTCTTGGTTCCACACGTATCGTGCCCGTCTCATCTCAGCCAGCATCAAGGCCGATATTTTC
Organism: Paulinella micropora; assembly: GCA_019918135.1. Taxonomy (NCBI): domain Eukaryota; phylum Cercozoa; class Imbricatea; order Euglyphida; family Paulinellidae; genus Paulinella; species Paulinella micropora. The sequence goes on from WBZZ01005563.1 coordinate 30,442, forward strand.
GCCTTCTCTGCCCTGTTCATTGCCTCCCGTCTCCTTTCGAGCTCGTGAGAGCAGGCCTCCTTCTTCCTTTCCCATTCTAACGTTTGTTCCCGCAAGGTTTCATATTCCTTATTCGTCGCTATCACCTCCCTGTATACACTCTTGCCTATTTGTATCTCCCCTTTCATCCACATCCCATTCTCTCCCTCTTCGTTCTCCTCTTCCCACTTCTCACGCCAGAAATCCTCTAAACCCCGTATGTCCTCCTTCTTCTCCGCCTTGTCAGACTCCTTGTTTTCCATCGTGCATCAAAAGTAGGGCATAAGTCCTCATGCACTGCTTCTACCATACCACAGTACTCCCCTCTTCCATTCCTCCTACAATCCGTTTAAGTGCTCTCTGTCTCTCTAGACTCTCTTCAAGTCCCTAGCAGCCTCTTTGTTCCAAAACCTCAACTCCTTCAAGTTCCCCTGTCATCCTCTACGCACTTCTGCCCCTCAATACCGCGTTCTCTGTCACCCCAGTCATACTCGTACGTGATATGGTCGAAACAGCCCATAGTCCTCATGTGGTAAAAAGTCCGCAAACACCCCCTAAATCTCACCCTTTGACTTGGCGTGTCTATGACGCTTTTTGTCCGCTATACCCGTCTGATTTGTTGACCTCTTTTTGCGCCATGATGGCATTGACTTACCCCCGGCTTCGAAAACCTCATTTATCCTTGGAATTCCGAGATTTTTTCAAGTTCCCTGTGTAGTCCCCCACCCCTATTCCCATTCCCTCGGGTGGCAACCTGCTCGCTTACCTCCTCATTCCGAAAAATTCTTTCTCCTGACCCCCTTCTTCCGACCGACATGTCCCCCCCCCCCCCCCAAAACCGTGCCTGTTGTAACCCCTTCTCTTCATAAAATCTCACAAAATTTGCTTCCCCCGACTTCTCCTGTTTCCTCTTTTGTTTCCCCACGTCTCCGTTCCCCCAAATATGCCCGATTCTTCACAAAATCCTTACGTCTCAGCGTCCGTTATCATGCTTCCGACCCCAAGTCAACAGGGCATTCGAGTTTCCAGCCCCCAAACCCACGAAAAACATCACAGACCCTCAATCCATGATGAAGCAAACACGAATTACACATTCCTGCATAGTTTCCCATACGTGTACACTTGTATGTATGAAAGAGAGAGTGTCCCCAACCTGTGTCCGCATCACAGCAACCCTCGTCACCTCACCAAACCAGCCGAAAACAACACACTCTTGGCATAAAACCATTTCTCTTTGCCTCCTGTGTATACCCACACATCTAGAGACCCAATCAAAACACTCACACCTCATGAAACACTACCTTTTCCCAACTTTGGCTGCAAGCTGTCAAGCGCAAAACGCCTGTTTCGCAGCAACCCAGCCCCACTCACAAACAGACCATAAGCAGCCCTGCAACTCAAAAAAATCATTGCCCATACCTGTTTGCACGCCCCTAGACCCAAAACATCTCAAGAAAAAGCACATAACCCCTGGAAGTGCATCAGAAAAATTTGCCCCTCTCACATTTTTCTCTCGATGTCTTTTCAACAGAAAATTTCCGAGAAACAGAGTAAAATTTCCATACCCCGTTTATTGTATTAGCGACTCCAGATTGTTACGATAGTAGGATATTTAATAAACAGATAACTGTTACTAACGATATGAAGACTGTGGAATACCTAAAGTAGGGACTCCGTAATCTCCAGACCAAGGATCAACCGACAGACCGGAACGATCAATATTGCCTTTATATATCGTTTCCGGCATAGCACGGCTCATGACCAGTTGGAAGAAAACCCTCGCGACTTCTCCAAACTACGGCGGCGACCGGAACTCGGGGCGTCCCCCTCCTACCGGCCAACGACTTTCCACGCAGAAGAATTTAACGATACTGAACAATTCCCGCCAGTCTAACTGACGACGTCACACAAAAGATGTACCTCAAGAAATTGACCCACGAAACGGCCTGCGAAAGGCCTGACATGGAAATAAGGGTAATGGTATTACCGTCGACATTCAAGTCAAGCAAGCACACAGTTTTCTTAATTTTGGATGAAATTCCAATAATGTGCTATAAATCTTAATTTGGACGGAAATTCTATGTTGAAACAAAAAAAGCTTTTTTTATTTTAAATTTATTGTATTAATATTGTACCATTGCAACCTTACGAGGTCTTAAAATATATGTACCCGTATAACTGAAAATAACTTAATTTTGATAATAAACAAACTTCACTTTCAGAATTATTAATACCAGATTTATTAGTAAACAAACCGTCTTCACTTTCAGAATTATTATTAACACTCCACCACCACCCCCCCCCCCTGACTTACCATGGGGGGTGGGGTAATAATAATAATAATAATAATAATAATAATAATAATAATAATAATAATAATAATAATAATAATAATAATAATAATAATAATAATAATAATAATAATAATAATAATAATAATAATAATAATAATAATAATAATAATAATAATAATAATAATAATAATAATAATAATAATAATAATAATAATAATAATAATAATAATAATAATAATAATAATAATAATAATAATAATAATAATAATAATAATAATAATAATAATAATAATAATAATAATAATAATAATAATAGTAATAGTAGTAATAGTAGTAGTAATAGTAATAGTAATAGTAATAATGATAATAATAATAATAATAATAATAACAATAATAATAACAATAATAATAATAATAGTGTATCTCCTGCCAATTGCTGAGCCAAAAGGCCATGTGCATCCAGTCCTCCATTCCATAAGGAAAGTCTCCACACCAATCGGTGGAATAAAGGAAGTGACGGCATAGAACATTACTCTAGGAGCTTTATACCAATCAGCCCATTGAAAAGGACCAATGGCCTATGTACTCCCTACCAATGGCCTATGCACTCCCTAGATAATAATAATAATAATAATAATAATAATAATAATAATAATAATAATAATAATAATAATAATAATAATAATAATAATAATAATAATAATAATAATAATAGTAATAATAATAATAATAATAACAATAATAATAACAATAATAATAATAATAGTGTATCTCCTGCCAATTGCTGGGCCAAAAGGCCATGTGCATCCAGTCCTCCATTCCATAAGGAAAGTCTCCACACCAATCGGTGGAATAAAGGAAGTGACGGCATAGAACATTACTCTAGGAGCTTTATACCAATCAGCCCATTGAAAAGGACCAATGGCCTATGTACTCCCTACCAATGGCCTATGTACTCCCTAGATAATAATAATAATAATAATAATAATAATAATAATAATAATAATAATAATAATAATAATAATAATAATAATAATAATAATAATAATAATAATAATAATAATAATAATAATAATAATAATAATAATTATAATAATAATAATAATAATAATAATAATAATAATAATAATAATAATAGTAATAATAATAATAATAACAATAATAACAATAATAATAATAATAATAATAATAATAATAATAATAATAATAATAATAATAATAATAATAATAATAATAATAAAAGTAATAATAATAATAATGGTAATAATAATAATAGGCTTCCTCAGACTATAGCATCAGATCCAGATCCTGGACATGTGCCTCCATTGGGTCACCGGGGTCAGCCGATCCCAACGCATTGTCAGAACACCAAACAGACATAGCAGCAACAGCAGGGGCAGATGGGGGCTGTGAAGTGCATGAAGAGCTAGATGCGAGGGTGTTAGCTGAAGAGAAGAACTCGGAGACACTACGCTGCGCTCCCGAACCCCTCTCTCTAGCCAGGACGTCCACACTGCGCGGACGGCCGCGCCGCGCAACATCAACGTCACTTGGGGGAGAGGGTGGGACAGAAGCTGATGGAACCTCAGTGAGGTCAATCACCTCCTCGCCCCCATCCTCCACCCCAAGCTCCTCCCTTTTACCATCCCTAGCAGACCAACACTCAGACACATATGATCCAAACAACACATCCAACTTTGGAGGGGGACGCAACGCTGTAACCCCTAACAACGCAGCAAGCCTAAAGTTACTGCGGAAGCGCGACTTCCCCTGAAAAAGCTTACAAAACAATCGTGATTGATCCACAGGCGACATATCATCCCAACCCTGCCGCACAGAGCCCTCCCGCTCCCGCCCAAGCAACACATCCTCCACAACCTCACCGCCTACGACCTCACCACCCTCCTCACTCCCTCCACCCCCCTCAGCACCCCCCACAGCCATGCCACCGAGCCTCTGCATACTCAGCAACAGCTGCTTACGTCTCGCCTCATGCATGGAGCAATCCCATAAGAAGTGCGCAAGGGACTCATTGACATCATCATGACAACAGAAGCAGCGAGGGGACATGCCACTGACCAACTTGCTGCGGTACAACCGAAGGCGGTTGTTGCAGCTGAGCAACCTTCTCCGAAGCAGATTATAATGCGCATCATCAAGGGCTACCCATCTTGGGAACTCCTTAGTTCCAAAGACTTGTCTTAGGATGACTCGCAGGCCATCAGTAAGATCGCTGCCTGCCTCTCGCTTGTCCCACATCAGCTGCTGCACCATCTTGACGTCCTGCTGAAGGGCCCACTTGTCCACAGTCGAACACCAACCCTCGAGGTCCTTCTCTGAGCTATTTAGGAGCTCCTGAAGCCCATGTTGTAGATCCATTGAGTCCCTGATAGCGCCTTCGGCCTCCGCAGTCCAGTCGGATTTGACTTGAGATGCGATGACAGGAAATCGCTCCTCCGGTAGAACACGCAGCCGTCCATATAACTTCAGTTGCGCCGCCCGCCGCAAACGCTCCGCACTCCAAGAGCGCGCCAGAAAGAGTGTAATCCACTTGCTTGTCTTAGGGCTGATGCCGAGAATCATCCTCATGGGTTGCAGCATTGCTGCCTCCAGCTTGGTGAGCTGCGATACGGGGGCACGCCAGACATCGAAGGCGTACTTCAGCTTGGCCCCCACAAGTTGATTCCAGCACATGAGACGATACCTAGCTTGTATCTCACCTGCACACCACAAAAAGTACCAACCTGCGGTGGCGACTTCAGTGACACGCGTAGCCTGCAGGGCCTGCTCCTTCCACTTCAGGTCGTCGGTGATAACCACTCCCAGGTACTTGTACTGACTGGTGACACAAAGCTTCTGGCCGCGAAACCACACCACGGGCTCACCTCGCTCCCTGATACTTGGTCGTTTCGCCTTGCTCGACGTGTAAATGGGCATGATTTCCGTCTTACCGGGCTTCAAGTTGACTTCCAGCCGGTAATCTTCCGCGAACTTGGCCACAACATTGACCATCTTCTGGAGCTCGGTGCGACTGTGAGCGATGAGGGCCACGTCGTCCGCGTATAGAAGTGCCTTGATGTCGTTCAGCCGCTTCACATCCGTGATCTTGAGGGCACTCGCCAGCCGAACACACAGCTCATCCATAAAGACGTTGAAGAGTGTGGGAGAGAGAGGGGACCCCTGTTGGACGCCTACACCCTCCAGTACTTCGGGGGTGAGTGCTCCATCAACTAGCACTTGCGACGAAGTCTGCTCGTAGCACCTGCGTAGCGTGCGCCAGAACTTGCCCCTTACACCCAGCTTCCAGAGCCTCTCAAATAGGCCATCTCTCCAAACAGACGGGAAAGCCTTGCGTAGATCGACGAACAGGACATACGACTCCCGCTTCTGCTGCTGACGCCCCTTCAACCTCTGCCAAAGGGTAAAGACCTGATCCGTAGTGCGACGCCCCGGGCGGAAGCCTCCCTGCTCTGGACGTAGCTTATCCGGGCCATCCACGAAGAGCGTTAGACGAGTAGCTAATAAGGACAGATACAGCTTACCAAGGCAACTAATAATCGAGACATCCCTCCAGTTGTCAGGATCCGTAGGATCCCCACCCTTGGGGATATTGACGATGATTCCCTTGCCCCAAGCTTTTGGAGTCCTCTCGGCTTCTCGAATCCAGTTGAAGTACTGCGTTAAGTAGCCATTGATGTAGGCGCCGCCATACTTGAGCATCTCGTTCTTCACTTTGTCCTCGCCACAAGCTTTGTGGTTATTCAGGGCACGTTGCCTTGCAAGGACCTCCTCTTGCGTGAACGGCTTGTCCAGCTCTTCGCAAGTGTCTTCACCTACTTCGTGCTCCTTCATAGCCCGGGCCACCTCATCTCTGAAGCGATCGTTCCAGTGGAACTGCCGCTTAGCTTCGGCTTCCTCCCACTCCAGCGAGCCTGCTTCTGCACAGCACTCCACCACAACAGCCGCACTTGCCGGATTTTCCCGTGGCTTCACCGAATTTTTCCGAAATTCCTCCCACCGAGCGACCTTTTCCGGCAGCGTACACGCCAGTGAGCCATCCTCCCTTTGCACCGGCGCGGAGACCTTCGTTCTGCGTGCCCCGCCAAGCCGCTTCGCGAGTAGCCAAAAGCGCTTTGAGGATTGCTCGCGTTGACATTTGACCGCTTCTTCCTGCACTTGCTTGAAGGAGGCGGACTTCTTGGCCCGAGTTGCCTTCCGAATTTGCTTGCGGAGCCGTAGCCAATTCAGACGGGCTTCCGCATTCGATTCATCCCTCCTGTATGCTGCGTAGGCCTCCCGGCACTGCTGAATGAGCTCCTTTAGCTCCCCGTCGAACCAATTGTTGGTAAAACGGGGTCGTATACATCTGGAGCCAAGGACCCGGTGCGCCGCCATTCGGAAGGACTGCGCCACTCGCTCGGTGACGTCATCTACCACCCGTTGGCTGTCGGCACCATCCGATAGGTCAAGCTCAGGCGGCTGATGTACTCCAAGCTTCTGTAGGCAATGCTGGAATACGTCATCGAACTTGTCGCGTAGATAATCCAGCGCTTGCTTCGCAGCGTGATCATTACCCGAGACACCAGCAGCAATAAGCTTATCAACACGAAAGGACCTATAAGGTTTCGCAGCCCGCTTTGGCCGTTCCTGGCCGCTCCACGTCAGTTCGGCCCATACTGCCTTGTGGTCCGTATCAAGATCATCTTCGCATACTCCGAACTTTGCTCCAGATGCCAAGCGAGGCGACGCGCAGATGTAATCGAGGAGGTGCTTGCCTGCGCCCATGCCGCGCTGCTCACGCCGGGACCACCAGTAGGACCCTTCCACTGGGCACGAGAAGCCGCTCAGATTTCGCAGGCCCGTAGCGACGAGGACAGCCGCGAGTCTCTTGCCGTTCTCCGAACGTACCGGTGCTCCCTTATCATCGACCTCCCCGTGCTGACCGACGATGCCCTCCTCTTTTCGGCTGCATGCCGGCCCGAGCTTCGCGTTGGCATCCGCCACCGTGACCACAAGACCTTTGGCTCCAAAAAAAGCTATAGCTGCCTGCCAGGCCGCATACGCCTCTGACGACTCTTCTTCCTGCGTTTCCTGGGGAAAGTAGCCGTTGCCCACATAGATATCCTGAGCGCCGGTAACACCCGAGGCGATACGCAGCCACACTTGCTGCCGGTGGTCGACGGGAGCTGACACCAGGTTGCAATACGGACCAAGGAAGTTAGCCACCGCGAATAGAACCCCACCCTTGCAGCGATTTTTCTCGCTGACCTCCGCAGGTTTTCCAAAAATCCGGAATCCATCCAGGCTGCATTTGGAAAGTTGCTTCTTGCCCATGCGGTGCTCCTGAGCCCCGATGACTAGCCAGCCCTCGTGCTTGTAGAATGATGCCCATTCCGCCGTGCCTACGTTGTCGTATCCCGTTTTACCCTGCCAGTTGTGACTCGCGACGAGTAGCTTGAAGCCGGTATCGAACTGCTTGGAGCGGTGCTTCTTGGCTCGTTTCCGGACCCAACGGCCGCGCTTGGCTTCCGCCCTCGTGCTGCCCCCCTCTGCAGGTGCTTGCGCAGGTTGGTCCCCCACTGCACTGGCCGCCGAATGCAGGGGCACCACATACACATCAGCACACTCAGACACACACTTAGGTGCATCGGCAGCCAATTCCGAAGACACCACCTGTACATCATCGACACATTCTTCATGCAGAGGCAAGACGCGATATCCCGTCGCAGCTTCCTCCTTCCGGACCGCCGCTTCCCCACGCAGATGGATGCGAATAAGCCTTCGGACACGTTCCCTGTCCCTGAACCTGCGCCCAAGGGCCACATTGACCCCTCTGCCGAAGAATTTGAGATGTTTGAATTGCTGCAACGCCGTCTGCCTGCTGTCATCGTCCTCGTAGACCAGCTCCAGGTGACGAGACATTCACTGGCCTTGCCACTCCATTACCGGGGCCACCAGACCAAGACCGCTCATTTTGGAGGCGATCTCCTGTAGATTGGCGCGTTCTGAGAGCCCCCAGACAATCAGATTACGCCCGTCCTTGTCGTACCGATCTACCCGCCGGTACCGTCGAGGCGGCGGTGCCATCTGCCGTATAGCGCCGCTCGCCTTATGTTGAAGCGCCGACCCGTGCGCCAGGTTTGGGGAGGAAGGATGAGGCGCAGCTAAGATAGCCTCTCCACGTGGTTCAGGAAATCCGTCATATACGCGAGCCCTCATCCTCCCATCCTGGGACATCGGGCCAGAGCCCGTCGAAGAGGCATTCCCACGGGAATTGTCCAGGTCTTCGGCGATTCTACCTTGTCCCATAAGGACCACAGTGGTAGCTCCGTGCTTCGCGTATTTGTAATCCATTGAGAGTAGTAGACGGCCAATGTCGCTGGCCATCACCGCCGCGCCTCTTTACGCCGAGGAAAGCGCCCGTCCATGCAAATAGCATCGGCGGTATCTGCAACACACACTACACGCATTTTCGCCGGTGTCACTGGACGCTGCCGCGTCACTTCGTGCCCTTCGGCGCCCGCCAGCACCCCAGCATCGCCAGAACCTGCCTCACGCACTACACACACTCTCCATCGCATCGCCAACGCCTCTACTCTCATGTCTTATGGACTTTCAGCTGCTCCTAAAAATACACATCATGAGGTACGGGTGTCCCCGAGTGGAGCCAGATCGGACGGCGTGCCGCTGAAACTCCTTCCTCCACGTGGGTATAGAAGGCGCGAACCTAGCGGTACCTATAGGGTCTTACAGACAAGTATAGTAATCCCAACCGAAGCTGCTCAGTTAGAAATGCAACGGTGGAGGGTGTAAATGCATGGGGCAAGGCACGGCAACGCAGCAAGGCACTGGCAAGGCATTGGGACCGACTGAAGCCCCTCTCCAACGTGCGCTCATCATGTGTTCCAGTTAGGCAACCTCGAAGAAGCGAAGATAGGGAGGAGACAAAACCCAGATAGGATGAAGATAGGATTAACATGAAGCCGAAATGGAGCCGAGTTGGAACAGGTCAACTCGGCCCCAACTCGGCTCAATGTGAATCCTATCTTCAACCCATCTCGGTACTGTTTCCTCCGAATGCTCACCTCAACAAGATCACCAAACCGGAACTGGAAGCCCCCAGGCATTTACTCGGCAGGAAATTCGGCGAAAATGGGCTAACCAGGAAACCAGACCCAACCCAACAGCCAAGAAAAACGAGCCAACCAACAATCTGGCAGACAACCCCACAACCTGCCTGGCCGAAA